>JAWNOM010000279.1:2500-22832 GCA_035045965.1 Drosophila aldrichi | reverse complement strand
TTTAAATATTAAATTTCATTTTATTTTATTATATATATATTTTTTTTTGTTTTTTTTTTACAACTCTATACTAAATTAAATTTTATTTTATTTATTTATTTTTTGTTTTTTTGTTTTTTTACAACTCTATACTGAAGTTAACTTTAAATATTAAATTTTATTATTATTTTTTTTTTTTTTTTTGGTCTTTTTACAACTCTATACTGAAGTTAACTTTAAGTATTAAATTGTTTCTTTTTTTGTTGTTGTTTTTTTCATGACTCCTATATATAAATTGAAAATTTACATTTGATATGGTCTCGGGGGAGTTATCTAACACATGAAGCAACAAATTTGATTATCGTTTCGATACGATACGCATAAATTTTCAAAGTTGAATACAAAATCGAAACCAATTTCGGATTTGTTGTTGTCATTTTGTGGTTTCTGCGGCTAGCGTTAACAATAGATCATAAGACGAAAATGGAAAATACATGCATTAATAATAATAATAAAAGTCGTAAAAGAGCAGTAACCGTTAAAGCCATGAAAACCCGTTAAGCGCACGAGTAACACCCACACACACACACACACACACTCATAAATAAAAAATGAAAAAAAAATCAAGAAAAATAAAAACCAAATTGTGATAAAAAAAAAAAATACAAGAAGCAGCAAGAAAATAACAAACAGTCGCCAGACCCGAAAATATTGTTAGTACAATGCTTCAGCCCATAAATGGCATTACATATACAATGACACACACACACACACTCACACCTTTTTATACACCTATACACACCTATACACTCACGTATTTTTATGGTATCTTGTGTGCGTTAGCTCATTCGTGCGTTTCTCAATTCTCTATTGATTTGTGACGCTGCCTAATCAAAAAAAAAGAAAAAAGTAAAAAAAAAAATACAAATAAATAAAATAAAAGCCATAGAGAAAAGGTGTACAAAAATTAAGGAAGAGCCATATAAAATGGGCGACGACTGAGCCCCATAAAAGCGAAGCGAAACGTCAAAAAGCGCCTCTCAATGCGCACCTACAGCCCCAAACTCTTCAAAAGTATATAAATAAAAACGCAGCTCCTCGAATCCTGCGACGAAATTTCAAATCTCATAAAGGATACCCTGATACCCTGTAATGAGCTAAAGAGTTAAACTTGCTTAATGTTAATCATTGATTTTGATTTATCTAATTTTGTAGAATTGACAAAATTTTTTTCAAATTTAAAGAAAATCAATTATAATATTGATGTAAATAATTATTATTATAATTTTTTAAATTGCAATGTATTTAAAAGTAAAGTAAATTGAATATTAATTTAAATATTGTGTAATTATTCTTGATTATTACTTGTAAAAAGACTAAATTGTAGACTATATTTATGGTTTATTATTTTACTTTATTTAAATACAATTAATCAAACTTAATATTAATAAGGTGTATTACTTAGTCGAACCCTTTACATCTTCAATCTGTTAGCTCAACAATTATTTATTATCATATCATATCAAATACTAAAGGGCATTAAATAATTGTTTAAATATACTTAACATATGTGTACATTACAGGGTATTTGTTAGTCGAACTCTTCACTTTTGAAGCTCTTCAATGTGCAAGCAACAAATGCTTAAGATTTTAAACTAATGAAAGTATTATAAACTTTTTTATTATAGCAAAAACTTCAAGTGTACAGGGTATTTGTTAGTCGTGTCTGCCAAGCCAACGCCTTGTTATTGTCATTGCAACAACTGTGGCAATCCATTTGCAATGCCAAACTCGATCTGAGGCGTCAAATGTCAAACGTGTTCATAACCAATTCGAATTGTTTGGTCCCGACGTTGTTCTCGTCGTTGTCTTCTTCTTCTTCTTCTTCAGCTCCTTCACCTCCCACTTTGTCATCCCTTTTTGCTTGCTTTTCTTTTCTTTTCTTTTTTTTTTTTTGTCACACCTTAAAAGAGATGAAACTAGTTTTTACCTTTGCTTCCAATTTGATTTGCCTTCAGCAACATTTTCTGGCTTTTCACTTGATTAATTTTTTGTTTTCTTGTGAAAAACAAGAAAACAAACTTCAGGCAATTTTCTTGGTATGATTTATAAGTTAATACTTTGTCGGTAAGTTGATGCATTAAAATTAACATATTTGATAGGCTAGGTTGCCGGAGCATTTGGTTAAATTAAAATATTTTTATTCAGGGAAAATGGGATATCTAGTTATGGATGGATGGATTATTATTATTATTATTTTTGAAATAAATATGTATATATTTTATAGGATATATTAAATAAAATAGAAGAGTTTTGTCTTTAATATTCCAACTATCTGAACTCAGGAACTATAAGAGCTAGAAATATGAATTTTGTTATTTGTTCTTTTTGAGAGGGTTTATTTTATATTTACATGTGAATCAGGCTTTGCCTATAAGTAAAGCGATTATCTATTTTTTATTATATATCACTTTTTCTATTCTTCGTCTATCTGAACTAAGCAACTATACAAGCTGGAAAAATGAATTTTTATAAATAAATTTCTTTAATCAAATAATATTATAATAAATTATAAAAGTCAGTAATTAAATTTGATTGAATTATGAATTTCGATCTATATAATATTTCGCTGGTTGCTGTTCCGAACAGATCTCAGTGTTTAACTTGTTATGCCCAATGGGCTTCGAAAACATATACACAGCTCTATTTATACTTATATCTATGTATGTATATTTTCTGTAGTGCTTCAGTCTTTGTTTATTCCTTTTCTTTTACGGTCTGTATGCATTTTGAGTTTTATTTTAGATTTTCGATATTTGATGTTGTTGTTTGTAGTTTTTTTTTTTTTTTTTTTGGTTTTTTCTTCAGTTTCAGTTGAGTTTTGTGTTTTAGGGCCACTTAGAAGCAAACATCGTTGTCGATTCCGACTGACGGACTGACGCACTGAGTGGATGACGGACTGATTGCATGACGAACTAACGAAACTAACGAATCAACGGACCGAGCGACAGCGTACAAACAACAACAACAACAACAGCGGCTACAACAACAACAACCTCTTAAAAGGCTAAGAAATACAATAATGGGTCTCCGGCTCGGGTCCCGGACCGGGCCTAAGTTTACTTTGCCTTTTTCACTTTTGATATTTTGACATTTTCATTTGACAGCTGATTGAAGGGCCACATGAAGGCGACGAAGACGTCGCAGCGTCGGCATGGTTCGATTTCGATCGATGTGTTGGTCAGGGCGAGCGCGAGGGCGAGGGCGAGGGCGCGGCATCTCGAGGTTAGCGGTACGAGGCGGTGTAGCGTCAAGCGACGAGCGACGAGCTGTTGCTATGCTAGGTCCGTTTGCTGTCGGGCACGGCGGTGTCAAGTGCTGCACAGTGGAGCAAAAGCGATTAAATCTGTATAAGGAAATCATGTGGAATATTTGTTAGTTAATTACTTGACATAATCATTATCAAAGGTATATTCATATTATTAGTAGAAATGAAAGAGTAGAAATAAGAATAGTAGTAGATTTTACTTTCGAATATAAATAGTAGTAGTTAGGATGGAGATAGAGATAGTTAATGCAGCGGAAAAATAAGAAGTAAGAGTAAAAGTAGGAGTAGAAATAGTAGTAAAAGTAAAAGTAGGAGTAGAAAGAGTAGTAAAAGTAAGAAAAAGAAGTAGAAAAAGTAGTAAAACTAAGAGTAGTAGTAGAAAGTGTAGTAAAAGTAAAAGGAGGAGTAGAAATAATAGTAAAAGTAAAAGTAGGAGTAGATATAGTAGTAAAAGTAAAAGTAGTAGTAGAAAGAGTAGTAAAAGTAAAAGTAGTAGTAGAAAGAGTAGTAAAAGTAAAAGTAGGAGTAGAAAGGGTAGTAAAAGTAAAAGTAGGAGTAGAAAGGGTAGTAAAAGTAAAAGTAGGAGTAGAAAGAGTAGTAAAAGTAAAAGTAGTAGTAGAAGGAGTAGTAAAAGTAAAAGTAGTAGTAGAAAAAGTAGTAAAACTAAAGTAGTAGACAATGTGGTACAAGCATGTATAAGTACTAATTGTTTTAGTCTTAGTAGTAATTCTTTTAGTTTTAGTAGTTTAGCTCAAGAAAAGGTAGTAACTAGAAGAGTAAAAGCAGTACAAATGGGTTTTAGGTGTAGTTTAGGCAAATTATGATTTATTAATTGACATTGCTGATGTTTATACTATTTATTATTATTTTATAGTTATTGTTTTATATGGTTAGTAGGGGAATATTAATTTTTCTCAACAAATAAAATATTATATATGTATGTATGTATACAATTTAAACAGTTTTTCCATAAACAAATTTCTATGGCTTCAACTGGTAAATTTCGCAATATCTGCCACTGTTTTTCTCTTTACTATTTTAGGTAATGCATTCCACTGTGCTGCTGGCCAGAGGGGTAGATGGTGTGGGGGCGTTAAGCGTTGCCCATATGAATGTGTGACATGTTTGTCGAAGTTGTTTGGCTCTCCTTGTTGTTGTAGTCGTTGTTTCCATTGTTGCTGTTGTTGTTGTTGTTGGTTTGGCTTTTGCCCATTCCACGAGTTGCATATGGAAATGGAGGTTACGTTAGGTGCCGCCTGCCTGCTGCAGGCCGCGACGTTTGCGCCTAATGGCGTCGCCTTTACTTTAGCATTTACTTTTAGCGTCAAGTGTCGCGTGTTGTTGTTGTTGTTGTTGCTGTTTGAATTGTGCTGTGTGTATATTGCTGTTGTTGTTGTTGTAGCTGTTGTTTTTCTTATTTTTGCTGTGTTTGCCTAACTGCACTTGACAGTTGGTGAGCATTAGCCTGATTCAATTCATCTCACTCACTCACTCCCTCTCTCTCTCACTCTGCCTTTCTCTCTTTGCACTCTTCATGGAACTCTCGGGACTCTGCCTATGAAGTTTGACTCGATCTTGGCATTTAATTGCCCAAAGTTGAAGAAATATGACCTATTCCAATTATGTGGCAAACTTTCCTTAATAATCGCCCACCTGCTCGCCACGATTCGATGTCCCAATTTATTCACGTTGACGTCTATTTCACTTGACAGTTATTCCAGAGGACATTTTTCATTCCACACGGGGACGTGCGAGTCGCACGTAAAATGTTGCTTTTCTATTGAATTGAGATGTGGAGAGGAGAAAAGAGGAGAGATATACATATATTGAGATATGGAGAGAAGAGAGAAAGATATGAAGAGAAGAGACATATGGAGAGATTTTCTTGGCGAGAGAGAGAGAGAGAGAGGGAGAAACAGATGGCATGATAGAGAGAGAGGTATATATACATATACATATATTGTATAGAAAGAGATGCAGAAATTGAAGTAGAGTATATGTACCAAAAGACAGCAAGATTGATAGAGGATATTTATATATAAATTATATGGAGAGAGAAGTAGTTTCAGAGACATCTGAAGATAGTAGAGAGATAGATCATAAAAGAGAGAGAAACAGTGACAGGTAGATGCGCTAGACATAAACCCAAAATCAATGTGAATAATAGAGCGTTAATGAATAGAGTAATATTAGTAAGTAGAGAATATTATATAATTCTATAAATGTTTGTAAAATATATGTACATTTGTATATCATAAAAGATCTTGTAGCACTTGCAACTCACAACAGGGTAGCTCACAGTCGGATAATTGCAGCATTTTCAATTTGCAAAGTGTTTAATTACATGAATCTAAAACTTTGCCGACTTGACTTCTTTTTATATATACATATACATACATATAAATGTAATAAATGTTTATGTGTGTGTGTGTGTTTAGAATGAAAATCTGGCTGGCATACTCGCCCACTACAGATGGAGTGGAAAACAAATTACATAGCTATTTTCCGCATTTCCACGCTGTGCAACAACAGCAGCAGGATTCGTGTGCAACGGCTGCTCCTGCTGCTGCAAAATTCTGGAGTGCCATGGGTCGACGCTGGCAACTGAGCCGCCAGGGCCCATACGAACGAGTGCAATCAACAACAGCAACAACAACAATAATATAAAACTCCAGCTGGGTTAGGGCGTAGGGAAGTTGGGGAGCTGGACGAGCGTTCAAAACGAATTTGCCACAGCACTTGAGCGCTTAACAAGCTGCCAAGAAGGACAGCAGCAGCACGAAGGATGACGGCGATGCTGGTCATGTAATATTAAACAAGAGCAGCAACAACAACGCCAACAACAGCAACAACAACAGCAACAGCAACTGAAGTAGCAGCAGCAGCAGCAGCGATAATAATGACGGCGAAAACAATTGCAACAACGGTAAACAAGAATTCGCTCGACACGCTCAGCACTTGAAGAACAGCAGCAGCGCGGCGAAAGAGGACGAAAAACAAGCAGGCGAGAGTGAGAGAGTAAGAGAGAGCGCGGTTGAGAGAGGATGAAAGAAAGACTGTGCTGCTCTAACACGCAATCACGCGCACTCGCTGCGCTTTAAGGCAGGCACAGCCGCAGCTTATATAGAGGCAGGTAGACAAAGAGTGGGAGAGGGAGCTAGGGAGATAGGGAGAGTTAGGTGAACACTGGGTGCGCTTTGTTGCTGTGTAATAAGCATTAATGGGGTGCTCACCGTTCAGCTCAACGGGGTGCACACGGTTGCAGCACTCCTGCTGCTCCTGCTCCTGCTGCTGCTCCTGCTGCTGGTGCTCACCCATTGCTATGACCGTTACCTATTCATCCCGAATGTTGTTGTTTTTGTTTATCTGTCAACATGCAACGGCGGCTGCACAAACAACATGCCACGTCAGCCAAACGCTTCCCTGGGACATGGCAGCCAGCCCCATCCATGGCTAGAAGATGAACGCGATTCAAGGCGGAGGCGGAACCATGGGCAAAGCTGAGTTGCGGCAGCAACTTATTTTATATTTTATATTTTATATTTTTAATTTGAAATTTTATATTTTATAATTTATATTTCATATTTTATATTTTATATTTTATATATTTTATATTTTATATTTTATATTTTTTATATTTTATATTTTGATATTTTATAATTTATATTTTATATTTTATGAACAATTCTATTGAATTATTCCACTGTGCCACTGCAGCAGCAGCAGCAGCATCGCTGGCATCATCATCAGTCAGTTCGCAGTTCCCACTTGGCAGTTGGCAGTTGCGAATCCATCGTGTTCTTCTTCTTCCCCTTCCTTCATCCACTTCTTGTGCATCGCCAACCCTAAAAACATTATCATCATATAGCGCTGGCCTATTCCCCCAACCCAATAGAGCAACGCGTTCGTGTTTGGCGATGATTATAATGATATATCTAACAATGATGATGATGATGATGATGATCAGCTGGAGAATGGGAAAGAGAATGAGAATGAGAATGATGTGAATGACGTTGGCTCAGCCGCGGGGCGTGTGAGAAATCATCTTTTTAATTTTTACAATCAAATGTTTTTGTTATTATTTTCTGTTTCCACTCGGTGGGAGGGAGAGGGAGAGCGAGCGAAGCAGAGAGGGAGACAGCTGGCCAAAATTTGAGCTGTCGAGCTGTTATTCCTCTTGAAGTTCACCAGGTTTTTTTTTCTGTTTTTTTGTTTGTGGTTTATTACACGCAAATAAATTAAATTTATGTTTGTTTCCATTTCCAATTGCCTTGCGCTTCGTTCCCACCTCTCTGCTTCTTTTTCAATTTTCTATTTTAAGTGGTTTCTATGCGATTTTTCCCTAAACACTTTTCCCAACTACCCTCGCACGCACACTCTATCCCCCCCCCCCACACTCTTGCGCTCTCCCTTCGGCCTTTCTTCCTTTTGGCCTGGTGAACTTGTTTGTTGCGTTTTTTGATTGTCCGCAGCTCTTTATTAATTTCATCATTTCGTGTTCGTTGTTGTTGTTGTTGTTGTTGTTGTTGTTGTAATTAACCTTTTGTCTTTTGCCTTTTGGTTGTGCTGCTCATTTGTTCGCCTTGTCCAGTGGCACTTTCCCTTGGCTTGACCTTATCCCCCCCCTCACTGCCCCGCTCTCTCTCTCCCTCGATTTCCCAGCCTTTCTAGCCGGCAAAAAAGGTGCATTGTATTTAGCAGGGTTCGAACCCTTACCTTGTTGTTATTGTTGTTGTTTGACTTCTCTTTTGTCGGCTCGGATCGCCACACGAAACATTTTTTAGTGGGTAATTATACACTTGACACTTGATGAGGGCGTTCCCCCCACCAACTCCTACGCCAGCTTCTCTCTAAATACCTGCATGTTGTTTTTCTTTCTTTCTCTTATTCTGGCCGGTATACCTGTACAGGTAGGTACCTTTATATAATTATCACCTTGATAGGCCTAGTCAGCTTGGGGGTTTCCTCTTCGAAAGGAAATCATATTTTCGTATATTCTCTTCTATCTAATTCTCCACCAAGAGGCTATAAAAAATCCAAAAATATATGTATGTATATACATAAAATTATAATTTACTTTGGGATTTTCTTTTGTTTTTCTTACAGTTTTAGTTGAAAGAAAAATGCTGACAATTAGTATGAGGGAAAATGCTATGCACATTTCCAGTGGCCGCTTTTCACCCACCTCTCACCTTTTTCTGTGGCAAATCTAGCTTAATTCATTAAAATTTCACGCAAGTAATTAAAAGAAATTCGCTTCGAAGCATTTTTCCGCTTAATTTTCCACGCATTAGATAAGTAAGTATGTGTGTGTGCGTATGTATTCAATGAAAAATCGAAATTTCCTTGAAAATTTATAAACACATTCATTTGGTGCTCAGCATTTTGGATACTCATATAAATTTACATTAACATTTCGCTCGTTCGCCTCGATTGGGCATTAAAACGCTGTGGCAAATCGAAAGCGGAGAAAACTCATTAAAATTTTACGAACTTTTGGGCGCAGTTTTTCTTATTTTATGAGCGAGTCTTTGTCTAATTTCCTAGCGCCAGTTTTTCGTTCGTTCAAGGACCTCAAAAGAAAATTCCAAATTTTGATCACGTTACGTTTTTTAATTGTTCCCCTGCGGCGCGAACATTTAAACTCCGGACGGAGGGATGGGTGGGTGAGGGGGGGGGTTTGTTGGTTTCTCTGGTCTCTCGTTCTGGCTACCCCATTTAGCAGATTTTTCCAGCTTGCTCTGCCACTTGTAATTGAGACCTTGGCATGCGTGTGATGAATTCTCCGCCTCCCCTCTACATCTTATTACTCACTTATTTAAATTTCAAACTTTTATTGCGTTTTGTGTTTCTTGGAGTTTTCCACATGATATTTTCTTATTGCTTTTCCCATTTCCACTTCCGTTACTCAATAATTGCATAGGCATTTGTTGTTGTTTCTCTTCTGCTTCTCATTCTTCTTCTTGTTCTTGTTCTTGTTCTTGTTCTTGTTCTTGTTCTTGTTCTTTTATTTATTATTTTACGAGGACACTTGAAGCGATATCTCAGCAATTCGAAAATTAGCCTCGAGCAATTTAAATGCCATAAAATATATTAAAATAAGAGAGAGAGAGAGGGAGAGAGGGGGGAAATTTAACTATATATGCGTATGTGTATGTGCTACTCTTTATGGCATACAGCTGCGGGCTAGTCCTTTAAATCCTGGCAGGGATGCAATTATGTTCAAATGAATTGCCTATTAACTGACAAATAGCCCCATTTCAGACAGATGAGTCACTTTTAACGCTGACATAAGCTTATTAGCGATACATGCTCTTTAAACACACACACACACATGCACACACACATCCAGTTATTGCTACTCATTCAGAATGCACTGAGAGAAAGCTACAGCTACTTATTGTGGAGTAAAAGAGAAAGCAAATATTCGTAAAAGAGTAGCATAATGAAATACTATTAATTATTGTATTAAGCTATATTTTAGTAGATTAATACACATACATATATAGTAATAATATTAATAATAATAAATTGCACTTTGCTCAGTGTAATTTCGTTAGTCATAAAGTTTAGTCCGCTTTTACGATTACGATATCTGTGTGTATGTATGTGTGCTATAAGTTTAAGCATTGCCAAAATGAATTTAATTTCTGTCAATTACCATATCGAATTCCATGTTTAGTGGATAGTTAAATTGAAATCTCTTTCATTATAGGCTGCTCATAAAATTTATATTCACTTATTTGCATTAATGTTTGCTACTTTATGACATTAGACTTGCCGTTTATCTAACTCATTATCCTAGCTGCAGTAATTAATTAGCTTGCAAAATTTGGTAGGTGCGTGGAATATTTGAGTTATGAAATGAGAGAGAGAGAGAGAGAAGGAGAACTTGCATAGGAGTAAATAGTTAGAGAAATATTGTGTTAAAATAAATAATTTAGTTAAAATAGGTTTAAAGTTAGTAACAAAGTATTACCTATTTGTTATAGTTAGTGATTTGCAATAATAATAATAATAATATTCTAAATATTATAAAATTAAAAGTTAATTTATTTTTCTTCACTATGTGGGCTTTAATATAAATTATTCTATATAAGGTTAGTTAGTTAGTGATAATAATAATATTCTAAATATTATTAAATTAAAAATTTATTTATTTTCCTTCAATATGTTGGACTGTAACAAAAATATTCTATATAAAGTTAGTTAGTGATTTGCAATAATAATAATAATATTGATAATAATTATATTAAAACTTAATTTATTTTTCTTTAATATTTTGGCAATAATAAAAATTATTCTATATTATTGCCAATTATTATTTGTTAGTTAATGATTTGCAATAATAACAAGTAGGAAATCCCCTGAACCCTACGCACATACACACAAACAGACATATGTGTATGTATGGCATGCATGCATAGAGTACTTGAGTAAAAGTAAAAACACGAAGAGAAGTGCAGAAGATCATTAAAGTTGTTTATATGTATGCAGCAGTTCTCATTAAGTATTTTTATATACGTAAAACGAAGCTAGAATGCTCACAGCAGCAGAGAGCGCTCCCATTGCTCACTTGAAGCTCGACTGCAATGAGCCCTACCTGCTGTCGAGAGACAGTGCTTGAGTAAAAGTGACCCTATCCGTATATAAAGGGCAGCAGCTGCAGCATTTCTTCAGTCAGTCTTCAGTCGTCCAGGCCTGGTGGGGGTCAGCGCAATAGAGTGAAGCAGAGTGGGTGATCGATCAGCTAAGCATTAAAGACGTAGAGGAACTACGTAAAAGCATTACGTAAAGGAAATACGTAGAGGAATTACGTAAGGGAAATAAGTAGAAGAAATACTTAGCGGAAATACTTGGCGGAAATACTTGGAAACAATACTTAGAGAAAATGCTTAGAAGAAATACTTCGAAATACGTAAGGGAATACTTAGAAGAAACACATTTCTTTTTCTTTAATATGTTGGGCTGCCATAAAAATTATTCTATATAAGGTTTCTTAGTTTATGATTTGCAATTATAATAATAATAATAAAAATATTCTAAATATATTTAAATTAAAACTACATTTATTTTTCTTCAATATGTTACAAAAATTATTCTATTTTATAAATGTTTGTATGTAAATAATAAAAAGTAGATTAAATTTTATTTTAATTATTTAAAAATGTTTATCAATTCTAAATTATATTTATATTGATAATAGAGGGGATATTTGCTAAAGCTAATGAAGCATAAATATATATTATCATGAAATATACACTCAATTTTTCTATATAATGAATAGATGCCCAAAACTTATTCAGCTCCACAAAACTTGGGGTTCCAATTGTCATCCATAGGCAAGGCAGGAAGTGCTTATATAATAAATAGGCTAATTATATATCTAGCAAGTGGTAGCAGCTGCTGCTACTGATGCTGCTACTCCTGCTACTCCTGCTGCTCCTGCTGCTCCTGCTGCTCCTGCTGCTACTCCTGCTTAAGCATGAATGTTAAGCAATTTGCTGCCTTTCAGATTGTGGTATGAGAATTATGCATTATGCACGTGACTTGCCGCACGAAGTGGCACGAAGGCAATGAAAAGGAGTTGTGGGGCGAGTGGGGCGAGTGGGCCAACTTCTGTTGTCCCAGTTCGATTCACGTGCGAAATGATTAGATTTTCATGAAACGCAAACAATGCGCTCAGCGCGTTTAATTGCTTAATTTATTTATTAATAAACAACTGGGCAGCAGGAAACGAGCAGCTGTTGCAGGAGGCAGGAGGCAGGAGGCTGGAGTCTGGAGGTAGCGAAAGGCTCGAACAACAAATTGGATTTTCATCACAGACACGAAAATGTTCGTCAATTTTCCGCATACGCTCAAATGAGTTTTTCTTTCCAGTTGGCGAAAATATGCCTTGAATTACATTCAGAAGCTGCTGCTGCTGCGGGTGTAATGCGAGCTGGCGAGTCCTTTGGGAAAATTAACACTCTTTGATTAGGCAGCCTGCCTGCCTGTCCGTCTGACGGTCCCTCTGTCTGTTTGCCTGCTTATTACGTATACGCCCTAATGGCAGTCAATCAATGGACACTTGAGCCTTTGCTTCATACTCTCAACTCAGTTCGAGTCTTTATTGTTGTTGTTGTTGCTGCTGTTGTTGTTGTTGTTGTTGTTGAGGCTTCTGTCAGGCAGAAAGTTACGCAATTTTTGCTTATTATTTTCATAATCAATATTCAATTTGGGCGAAACACTTGCCAACACTCGTCAGCCCGGCTGCTCCTGTTGCCTGTCGAAAGTGAGCTTCAAAGGCTGTGCACAGAGGAGGAGGCACAGTGGTTGTAATAATATATGTACTATATAAATACTATATTTGTTTGTTTATTTTTTTCAAACACAATTACTAAATATTTCATTTTTATTGTAAATTGAATTTTGATTTTTATGTATTTTTTGTTTATTTATTTTTCGTTTTAATATGAATGTTTTAAATGTTTTTGTATAAATTCATATAAATTCTTATTTTATAAAAATAAAAATAAAAAATAATAAAATAAAAAAAATAATAAAACTAAAATAAATACAGATATAAAATATTCTATTATTTTTTATTTTTAAATATATTTATATATATTTTTTTTATTTTATATATTTAAATATTTTATATATTAAAAATAAAATATTCTGTTAATATTAAATTTTTAAATATATATTCCATATGTTTTATATATTTAAATTAATGTATCAAAATTAACATAAAATACATTAATTCTATTAATTATTAAATAAATTAAATTAAATCTATTAATATTAAATTATTTTTTATATTTAAATTAATGTATTTATTTTATTTTTATTCAATTTTATTGAAAATACATTAATTGAAATATATAATATATAAAAAAATATATATTTAAAAATTAAATATTAATAAAATAGTTTATATCTGTATTTATTTTATTTTTATTCAGTCTCTCCTTCATTTCTAACCACTGTGTATGTGCTGGCATATTTTTAATTAGCTAAAGAACAAATTAATGATGTTTAATTGCTGCCCTTTTAATGTAAATAAAACTCTGTTTTATTTATTTATTTTTTTCGCTTTCACTCATAAAAAGTTTATAATTTTTTATGATTTAAATCTTGCCAATCTTTTAACTTTTCATTTAGACATTCCGAAATTTATTGATTTTTGCCCACTGTGCGTGCAAAATTTCCCTTGTGGCAGCTTCTCTGTTACTGCGAGGGAAGGCCGCATCAGGGCTTATAATTAAACATGGAAATCGTGGAAAATGTGGCAAACGTGAGCGCAAGCAATAACAACAATAACAACGATATCTGGGCGTATAGGCGTGGCTGTGTCAAGAGTCGAGCGCAACGGGACGGTTCAAATTGAAAAAGTTATTTTGCATTCGATTATATAGCACTGGAAGAGGCTGCACATCAACGAGCATCACATTTCAGCAATATATATATATGTATATATATGTATGTATATATGTAAATATGTATATACATATACATATATATGTATATATATAGACATTTGATTTGCTGTGGCTTGACTTGCCTGCGGCATATTTTTGCAACTCTGCGTAATATTTTGCTCATTTACACATCGTTGCATAGTCAATGGCAATGTGTTGTTCCGGGACTCGGACCATGGCCTAAGGGTGGCCATATAGAGCTCTCTCTCTCCCCCCTCTCACTCTCTCATATAATTGACAATTGGCGTTGAGGACAAACAGCTCCCAGTGGAGCCTTTTCATTATGCCAAAAACTTTTGATTGGCAGTCAGCGAATGGAATGGAATGTGAGTTCCATTGGCTTAGTTAATACAGTTAGTTAGTTAGTTAGTTAGCTAGTTACATGGATTAGCATTAATAAACGTTTTGCATGCAATTGCATCAGATTATATAAACTAATCCAATGTGTGAGTCGACTCTACGGCAAATGTCACATTTATAGTTCAACTATTTTGCATAGAGCTCATAGATTTAAATGAGCGGATTAACAACTGGGTTCAATGGGTCAGACGAACACGTTTTATGCGATTATATTATACAATGGAATATGTTTAAATGGAAGTTGAAATTATGAATATATAGAGAGTAGATATAGCATCGGCTTTATGATATCAAAATTCGAATTCTGGCTTAAAGTAAAAGTCAAATGTTGATAAATAAATAATGAAAAATTAATAAAATATTCTTTATTTTAATTACAGTTCGTTGTGAATATGCTATATTATCTGGCATATTATTTAGGGTACTAAAAACTATATAAAACATAATTCAATTTGTTTATTTACATTTTTTTTTATTTAATTATTATAGCAGCGGCTTTACGATATAAAATTTCGAATTCTGGCTTAAAGTAAAAGTCAGATAATGATAAATAAATAATGAAAAATTAATAATAAATAATAAAAATAAAATAAATTTTAATTAAAATTAAATTTTAATATAAATTAACTAACTTTATATTATTTTTATTTTATATTTATCTATCAATATCTGATTTTTACTTTATGCCAAAATTGGAAATTTAATATCATTGTTAATTTTAATATAAATTCAATTTGAATATCTGATTTTTACTTTATGCCAAAATTCGAAATTATATATCCTTGTCAATTTTAATATAAATTAAAATATAATATAAATTAACTATTTTTATATTATTTATTAAAAACTATATAAAAAGATACTTCAATTTGTCTATTAAACAAATTTGTATATTTTATAAACTTTAATATAATTATTATAATGTTAAAAACAATTCTCTATTTTATTTTTTTAATATTAAAAAAAAAAAAAACATCAAAGAACATGAAAATTGGCTGTCGAGTCGCTCTCAAATTTAATTAATTTAATTCAAGTTGTTTGTTGTTGTTTGTTTCTTTTTTCATTTTTTAATTTTCTACGATAATTGATTCAATTATATAAAATTTGCAACAGAAGAACACGAATATTATATTTATAATATTAATGAAATTATAAACACATTTTATAAATATAATTTAAGTTTGCTTCAATTTGATTGCCTTAATTATCTATCGTCATTTTTAAAGTCATAAAGAACAAGAACAAAGTTGTGCCTAAAATAGAATTAATCTTAAATTGCATAAAGAGATGCTTGATTAATTTAATTTTAATTTGTCAGTTTTTTTTTTTTTTTTTATTGTTTTCCATTAAATTGCAATTTGTGATGCCGTCCGCGGGCATAAACTTGAGGATTAGAACGCTCAATTCTCTATGGCTGACGGAACCGAAAAACAATGAAATAAATCTCTGGGGAACTACCTAGTGCCCCCGTCTCTTTCTCTGTCTCGGTCTCTTCCTCCACTGCCATTAAAAGTGTCTTGTGTTTGTCTTTCAATAAATTTTAGACACTGCCTGAAATCAAATTCAACACCCGAGCGCAAGTGTAATTAATATTTCAAAGCGCAAAATTTATCAAACAAAATAAAAAAAAACTAACCAACATTTTGGAAAGTTTTTGGGGCCCCGGCTACAAACAAAAGCCAAGTAACAATTAATGGCACACTCCGAGGCCCCGACTGGAAAGCGACAACAAGCCAAGAAAACAATAAACTCCATTCCCAATTTTGGTCTTGGTAACTCTTGAACAAAATGCATGCATACATTTTATGTTTGCTGCCCAAAATATTATTAAGGGCAGACAGCAGACAAAAAACAAAAGACGTCAGACAGTAGCCGAAACACGAATATATGATAGACTCCAACTCCAGCTGCCCACTCCTAAAAAAAAACTAATATGTATCCGCCACAGTATCTATTGCTTACATAAAACATAAGAGAAGAGAGTATAAGAAGCTCTGACAAGTCGAAGAGTAGATGCTCTACTACTATTTAATATCTATCCAGACTCTGTCATATACAAATTCACTGTTAATTCTCTATAACATAATAAGTTAAAGGAAATTTGATCTATTTTTGCATTATAAAAAGGTCTACAAATATATATGTATATATATAAAAGCCATTTAACATAAAATGTTATTTAAAGATATTTTAATAACATTTTAAAGACTACATATATATGTATATATAATTTATATTAATTAGTTAAAGTGAATTAGTTAAATTAATAATCAAAAACTATCAAGAACACTTGATAAATTCATTAAAATAACTTTTTAAGGAACTAAAAAATTCCCGTTTAAAAAATAATATTTCTATTAATTTGTACATAAATCATGTTTTTTAATTATCTTTATCTTTAAAAAATTCAGGGATTTAAATTTTTATAGCAAAAAATTAAATAATAATAATAATTATTTTTTGATAAATGTAAAAAAAAAAAATAAATTTTTAATATATAAATTGATAAAAATAAAAAATGATTATTACTGAACAATTTTTATATAAAATATATTTATGTATACATATATAACAATTATTTTTTGATAAACTAAAAAAAAGAAACAAATATTTTGTATTGTTAAAATTGATTTATATGATAAAAATAAAAAATAATTATTACAGAACAATTTGTATATTTAAAATCAAATCATGACTTTTCAATTTTTATTATAAAAACAAAACAAAAAGTCATTTAGAAATATTTAGTAAATTCCAATTTTTTTTTATAACAATTTTTTATTATTTAAATAATTGTATTTTTCATAAAACCATGATGCTATATACCTTCAATTCATGCACATAAATCTGCTTAGTGTAGTCTATTACCTCATGCACGTAACATGTCTCAACACAAACTTGAAGTGCTCGACTGTAGGGTATTTAAACATTAAGCAAAGGGCTGGAACTGATAGTCAGCTTAAAGTGGCAACTGAGCAGTATGACGCTAAGAGGCGGGGCAGCTATAGAGTAAAGCAGGGGCAGGTGGAGAGGCAGGGGTAGCGACGGCGACGGCCTGTCGAACCCGTTGAAGCCCAACTGTGATTTGTGTAGCAATCATAAATTGACCAAAAGGGTGAGGTTAGCTGGTCTCTGCTTGATGTAGTTTTTACTGTAGCTGCTTCACTATTAACTTCGCTTTCAAAATGATTTACGAGCCTCAACATATTTTTTTTCCACATACTCTACATTCGCCAATGATTGGGTTGCTAAGACTTAGGTATAGCTGTAGCTAAATTTAGTTTAAGCATAAAAAATAATAAATATATGAAAAATATATTATTATAATACTAAATGTGAATTGCCTTATCTTTTTTCTCCCTCTCAGCTAGCTCTTTTATCTCATATAAAAATATGCTGAGTGTATATATATTTTTTTCAATTCATTCAAAAATAAATATTAAAAAAATCTTTCAAAGATTTCATCATATTAAATTTCTAGTTTTAAATAACTTTGTTAATCTCTGTCCTTTGCTATATTTATATACGCAATCAGATTTATTTATGAATTGATTTATTTTTTTCTAAAATCTCCATCAGTGTCGCTTTATGAAAATCTAAAATATATTTCATCAGCCCAAAAGTCTAGCTTGTGATTTCCATAAATTTTTGGGCTTATCAAAATAAAAACAATCTATGAAAATGTTAAATAAATTTCATCAGCTAAAAAACGCGTATATTGATATAGTTATGAAAATATGAGAAATAAATGTAATATATTTAAATTAATTTGATTGGAGCTAATAGTCCCAATATTTTAATATTAAACTAGAACTGCTTAGAATGCTTAAAACAAATTTGGTCAGAGAAAATCTTCGCAGAGAAAAGATGAGAGAATTTTTATTCAAATTGTTTGTTTTGTTTGACGCCACAATGATTCATCGAAACTAGTTCAGAACTAGTTCCAGACTAGCTTTGCATTTTTGTTTAAGCTAACATTTAAAATTTTGTTGTTTGTTTTATAGCTGCAATAAGAACTAAACGGCCAAAGCAATAGACTTGACTGGACTGAATTAAAAAACAACAAAGTAAACTTTATATATATGTACATACATATATGTATGTGTATATGGATGTATGTATGTATGTGTGTGTATATACAATAACAACAGCAAATCAGTTTCATTATTGTCAGCTGGTCATTTGTCTACCTCTGTGTCTGCTTTATATTCCGTTTAGCCAGTCCGTCCCGTACCCGTCTAACTCTTGTTGCTCTCTCGCTCTCTCTACCTGTGCATATGTATGTATTACATATATATATATGTCGTGTGGTACGTGGTACTCGTATATCTTTAATGGCATATTCATCAGTCACTCTTGATAAAATCGGTGTGCACACACACACACACACACACACACATACACGCACACAGTTGGACACTATCTTTGGCGTCTGGGGTTTGAGTCCGTCTGCGGACGAAGTAAGTCGCACAGTCATTTAGTTAAGTGGCAGTTGATTGGAACCAGTCGCAGTCATCATCATCATCATCATCATCAGCGCTGTCATCATGATGTTCATTATGATTATTACGAACCCAAAGCCTATTTGAATTTTGTTGCTGTTGTCTTTCCTCGTCTTGTTTTCTTCTACAGATTTATTTTGTATTTTTTTTTTTTTTTGATTTTATACTCTTCTGCTTGAGAGGTGTTATAAGTTTGTTAAGGAGTGTGTACTATAGATATATATGATAGGTGTAGATAAATTATTAATATATACGATGTATAGAAAGAATCCTTAATAATAAGGATAAATATGTATCTCGATTGCCCTCAAATAAATCTTTCTTCCAAATCTATTTTAGGTGCTTTACTACTATATATACTATATATTCACTTACAAGTCATACAAAGTGCATATTTTTAACATCCATTTAATATATAGGCCTAAGTCATTTCCATATCATATATATTTACATTTTTTTAATGACTTTCTCTAAAAATAGATTGAATATTGGAATATATTCATACTTTTTATTTAATATATATTATATTATATTAATATAATTACTAGAATATTTGTATTTATTTATTTTATTTTTTTTAAATATTATTTTATATTTGCAATCTGTTTTATACTAAACAAGAAGCAAATCTTGAAACAATAACTCATCCATAATTAATTATTAATTATAATAATCATTATAATTATATATTTATATGCTCAAAAACATCTTTGGCCTCTTAAATGTCTCGCATTGAACTAAACGCAGTTCATCAATATAAATAGAAGTACAACATGGTTTTTAATGCAACTAATTTCTTGAGCTCTTGCTTCTATCTAAATAGTATTCCTTTCTAACTATCCTCCACATCTGTAAATCCTTATTAAATCGAACCCACTTATTTCCCCCAAAATCAATCAGCATTTATTTGTGAGTGTATTTAGTCTTCGTCTAGCCCATTTTGCTCTGCTCTTTCATGTTTTTAATATCATCTCAGTCTCATTTGGGTACCGACTGTGCCTACAGTCTATGTGTATTTTTTTTTCTTCTTCTGTGTCTTGAATCGCTGTCATTAATGAGTTACAGATATTACACTTTTATAGCTGGCAGACACGCTTATCCACTCTCCATTCTAATCGTGTTTGACTCTGACTCCGACTCCGACTCTGACTCTCTGTCCGTCCGTTTGCCCTATCAACCACTTGGCCGGCTCCTCCAGTTTTACTGGCTACTGTTTGGTTAATGATGCCTTCTGCCTCGTCTGTTATTTTCCAATATTTTTTCGTCTGCCCCTTTGTCTCGTCAACTCTTTTCTTTTTTTATGTGTTTTTTTTTTTTTAAGCTCTACAATCGATTTTGTGGCTACTGTTTTCTTTTTTTTCACTCCCTCCTCCTTCTCTCTTTCTCTATGTAGAGCTCATCCAATTTGAAATCTCTTGTTGTTTTTGTTGTGCTCGCCCGGAGCCACACGCTTGTCTTTCTAATAGGCTTCGACTCTACGTCTTGCTCTGCCCGAACTTTCTGGCTGATTGATTTTCAAGCTTCGGTATCTGGTTACGAGCAGTCTTAAGCAGTGTTCTAGTCTCTTCAGTCAGCTTGTGGCTGATTCCTTTAAATTACTTTAATTGATGGCAGCTAGCCGCAGCAGACTCGGCCACAGACTCCACATCTCAGACAGAATCTGCGGCTCAACACAATCTGTCGTGCATCAGCTGAATGCT
>JAWNOM010000276.1:0-11647 GCA_035045965.1 Drosophila aldrichi | reverse complement strand
CCCCGCTAATTGGTTAATGTAAACAACTGGCGAACTAAGCAAGAAGACGAAAATATCTCTTGCAGAACCAACATCAGCAACAACAACAACAACAACAACTGCAGCACTTCAAGCAGGGCATGTTTCAAGTTTCAAGTGTTGACGCGACATGGCAACTACAACAACAGCAACAATAACAGCCATGAAAAAAATGAAACAAAAACAAACAGACAACAGGCGGCAACACACACACACACACACATACATACATGCCAGAACAAATACTTCAATTAATAAACAGACACGCGTCCATCGATAAATACTTGGGCAAGTAAGCTGTGTCTCGCCCTTTGCCCAATCGCACCATCATCAGACCAATACCGCTATAGCCAGACTCAACCCCAGGGTCTCTGGTAACCGCATACCGAATATTGAATACCGAGCCGGAGGCGTCAGCGTCAGCGACAGCGACAGGAGCAGGACAATTGGACAACCGTAAGGCGTTGCAATCGCTGCTTATGTCCTTGTCGTGTAACTAAAACCCATAAGTACTCCAAGTACTCTCGCTTAACAAATGGTGCTTAAATGGTTTTGCCCAGTGGTCATAGGCCAGAAGGCGACAATGAACTGGACGGAGGGAGCTATGCTGGTCTTTTTTTGTGAATAGTAGCATTAAAAAATATAAATACATATATTTATAAAATTTAATATATTAAAATAATTAATGATATATTTAATTTAATTGTGAATTACAGAAAAATTATCAAAAATAAATATAATCATTTATATAAGTATATATAATAATAATATTATTTAATATAGTCTTTTCGTTCAGTTTTTATCAAATCGTTAAGCTGCATAAACTTCACTCTTCTGCTTGGACCTTTTGCTTTGTGCATGACTTTTATAGCATTTGTGTAAGCTACCAATACGCACACATACATATTCCACTTGCTCTGAGCGCAAAGCACAGGCACTCATGAGAATACACAAGTGGGCACACAGAATGCAATGTAGGCCACTGGATCGAAGCTGAGCGCCTTAATACTAACTGCTGAGAGGATCCACAAAAACAAAAACAGATCTGCACCAATTAGCGCATCGATTGATTAATATGTGGGAATTTCACTCTGAAGGAGGTAAGCTTTTATATTGAGAGGGGAGGGAATTATCTTTGGAGGATCGTCACTTTGTCGGCGTAACTAAAACCAATAAGTATTCAAAATTACTCTCAAAGCACTTAAAAAATGGTGCTTAAATGGTTTTGCCCAACGGCCATAGGCCAGAAGGCGACAATGAACTGGACGAGAGAGAGCTATGCTGGTCTATGGGGAAAAAGCTATATATTAATAATTAATTATTTATTTGTCTTTTTTTGTGAATAGTAGAATTAATTAAATATAATCATTTATATAAGTATAATATATGTATATATATTAATAATAGTTTGTAATATTATTTAATATAATCTTTTAGTTCAGTTTTTATCAAATCGTTAAGCTGCATAAACTTCACTCTTCTGCTTGGACCTCTTGCTTTGGACATTTTGTGCATGACTTCTTTTATAGCATTTGTGTAAGCTACCAGTACGCACACATACATATTCCATTGCTCTGAGCGCAAAGCTTCACTCATAGGAATACACAATTGGGCACACAGAATGCAATGCAGGCTACTGGATCGAAGCTCAGCGCCTTAGTGCGGACTGCTGAGAGGATCCACAAATACTTAAGCTTATCTACACCAATTAGCGCATCGATAGCTTGATATGTGAGAGGTTTCTCTCTGAGAGTAGCTTTTATATTGAGAGGAGGAGGGAATTGTCTTTGGAGAGTCGTCACCTTGTCGCGTAACTAAAACCAAGCACTCTCACTTAACAAATGGTGCTTAAATAGTTTTGCCCAATGGCCATAGGCCAGAGAAGGCTGACAGTGAACTTGGACGAGGAGGGAGCTATGTGAATGGAGTTCTATGCAGAAAGGTCTATATATTATTAATTATGATTTATTTAATCAGATCATGAATAATATTTATATATGCATATTTTAATTTATTTAATTTATTTGTCTTTTTTTGTGAATAGTAGAATTAAAAAAATATATATTTATAAAAAATAATATATTAAAATAATTAGTGATTAAAAATAATATTAAAAATAAATATAATCACTAATATGTTATTATTTAATATAAAATATTTGCTCAGTTTTTATTAAATTGTTAAGCTGCATAAACTTCTCTCCTCTGCTTGAAACTTTTTGCTTTGGTCTCTTAACATTTTGAGCATGACTTCTTTTATAGCATGTGTGTAAGCTACCAATACGCGCACATACATATTCCCTTGATCTGAGTGCAAAGCTTCACTCATAAGAATACACAATTGGGCACACAGAATGCAATGTAGGCTACTGGATGGAAGCTGAGCGCCTTAATACTGACTGCTGAGAGGATCCACAAATGTTTAAGCTTATCTACACCAATTAGCGCATCGATAGCTTGATATGTGTGAATTTCACTCTGAGAGTAGCTTTTATATTGAGAGGGAGGGAATTATCTTTTGGAGAGTCGTCACCTTGTCGCGTAACTAAAACCAAGCACTCTCACTTAACAAATGGTGCTTAAATAGTTTTGCCCAATGGCCATAGGCCAGAAGGCGACAGTGAACTGGACGGAGGGAGCTATGCTGGTCTATGCGGAAAGGTCTATATATTATTAATTATGATTTATTTAATCAGATCATGAATAATATTTATATATGCATATTTTAATTTATTTAATTTATTTGTCTTTTTTTGTGAATAGTAGAATTAAAAAAAATATATATTTATAAAAAATAATATATTAAAATAATTAGTGATAAAAAAAACAATTATCAAAAATAAATATAATCACTAATATGTTATTATTTAATATAAAATATTTGTTCAGTTTTTATTAAATTGTTAAGCTGCATAAACTTCTCTCCTCTGCTTGAAACTTTTTGCTTTGGTCTCTTAACATTTTAAGCATGACTTCTTTTATAGCATGTGTGTAAGCTTACATACGCGCACATACATATTCCCTTGCTCTGAGCGCAAAGCTTCACTCATAAGAATACACAATTGGGCACACAGAATGCAATGTAGGCTACTGGATGGAAGCTGAGCGCCTTAATACTGACTGCTGAGAGGATCCACAAATGCTTAAGCTTATCTGCACCAATTAGCGCATCGATAGCTTGATATGTGTGAATTTCACTCTGAGAGTAGCTTTTATATTGAGAGGGAGGGAATTGTCTTTGGAGACTAAAACCCATAAGTACTCCAAGTACTCTCACTTAACAAATGGTGCTTAAATAGTTTTTGTCAATGACCATTGGACAAAAGGTGACAATTAACTGGACGGTGCTATGCTGGTCTATGCGGGGAAAGTTCTATATATTATTAATTATTATTTATTTAATAAAATCATGAATAATATATATATATATATGGATATTTAATTTTTGTATTTTTAATTTATTTTATTTATTTGTCTTTTTTTGTGAATAGTAGAATTAATATAATATAATATATTAAAATAATTAATGATTTATTTAAGTTAATTGTGAATTATAGAAAAATAAAAAAATAGATATAATCATTAATATAAATATAATAAATGTATATACATTAAAAATATTTCGTAATATAATTTAATATAATCTTTTAGTTCAGTTTTTATCAAATCGATAAGCTGCATAAACTTCACTCTGCTTGGAACTTTTTGCTTTGGTCTCTATTTAACATTTTGTGCATGACTTCTTTTATAGCATTTGTGTAAGCTACCAGTACGCACACATACATATTCCCTTGCTCTGAGCGCAAAGCTTCACTCATGAGAATACACAATTGGGCACACAGAATGCAATGCAGGCTACTGGATCGAAGCTCAGCGCCTTAGTACTGACTGCTGAGAGGATCCACAAATGCTTAAGCTAATCTGCACCAATTAGCGCATCGATAGCTTGATATGTGTGAATTTCCCTCTGAGAGTAGCTTTTATATTGAGAGGGAGGGAATTATCTTTGGAGAGTCGTCACCTTGTCGCGTAACTAAAACCATAAGTACTCCATACTCTCACTTAACAAATGGTGCTTAAATAGTTTTGCCCAATGGCCATAGGCCAGAAGGCGACAGTGAACTGGACGGAGGGAGCTATGCTGGTCTATGCGGAAAGGTCTATATATTATTAATTATGATTTATTTAATCAGATCATGAATAATATTTATATATGCATATTTTAATTTATTTAATTTATTTGTCTTTTTTTGTGAATAGTAGAATTAAAAAAAATATATATTTATAAAAAATAATATATTAAAATAATTAGTGATAAAAAAAAATTATCAAAAATAAATATAATCACTAATATGTTATTATTTAATATAAAATATTTGTTCAGTTTTTATTAAATTGTTAAGCTGCATAAACTTCTCTCCTCTGCTTGAAACTTTTTGCTTTGGTCTCTTAACATTTTAAGCATGACTTCTTTTATAGCATGTGTGTAAGCTTACCATACGCGCACATACATATTCCCTTGCTCTGAGCGCAAAAGCTTCACTCATAAGAATACACAATTGGGCACACAGAATGCAATGTAGGCTACTGGATGGAAGCTGAGCGCCTTAATACTGACTGCTGAGAGGATCCACAAATGCTTAAGCTTATCTACACCAATTAGCGCATCGATAGCTTGATATGTGTGAATTTCACTCTGAGAGTAGCTTTTATATTGAGAGGGAGGGAATTGTCTTTGGAGAGTCTAACAACCCATAAGTACTCCAAGTACTCTCACTTAACAAATGGTGCTTAAATAGTTTTTGTCCAATGACCATTGGACAAAAGGTGACAATTAACTGGACGGTGCTATGCTGGTCTATGCGGGGAAAGTTCTATATATTATTAATTATTATTTATTTAATAAAATCATGAATAATATATATATATATGGATATTTAATTTTTGTATTTTTAATTTATTTTATTTATTTGTCTTTTTTTGTGAATAGTAGAATTAATATAATATAATATATTAAAATAATTAATGATTTATTTAAGTTAATTGTGAATTATAGAAAAATAACAAAATAGATATAATCATTAATATAAATATAATAAATGTATATACATTAAAAATATTTCGTAATATAATTTAATATAATCTTTTAGTTCAGTTTTTATCAAATCGATAAGCTGCATAAACTTCACTCTGCTTGGAACTTTTTGCTTTGGTCTCTATTTAACATTTTGTGCATGACTTCTTTTATAGCATTTGTGTAAGCTACCAGTACGCACACATACATATTCCCTTGCTCTGAGCGCAAAGCTTCACTCATAAGAATACACAATTGGGCACACAGAATGCAATGCAGGCTACTGGATCGAAGCTCAGCGCCTTAGTACTGACTGCTGAGAGGATCCACAAATGCTTAAGCTTATCTACACCAATTAGCGCATCGATAGCTTGATATGTGTGAATTTCCCTCTGAGAGTAGCTTTTATATTGAGAGGAGGGAATTGTCTTTGGAGAGTCGTCACCTTGTCGCGTAACTAAAACCAAGTACTCTCACTTAACAAATGGTGCTTAAATAGTTTTGCCCAATGGCCATAGGCCAGAAGGCGACAATGAACTGGACGGAGGGAGCTATGCTGGTCTATGACGGAAAGGTCTATATATTATTAATTATGATTTATTTAATCAGATCATGAATAATATCTATATATGCATATTTTATATTTTATTTAATTTATTTGTTAACTTGTTCTGTGAATAGTAGAATTAAAAAAATATAATATATTATAAAAAATAATATATTTAATTTAATTGTATATTATGTGATAATAAAAAAAAATTATCAATATAAGTATAATGAATGTATATACACTAATAATGTTATTATTTAATATGAATATATTTAGTTCAGTTTTTATCAAATCGATAAGCTGCATAAACTTCATCTTCTGCTTGGAACTTCTTGCTTTGGTCTCTATTTAACATTTTGTGCATGACTTCTTTTATAGCATTTGTGTAAGCTACCAGTACGCACACATACATATTCCCTTGCTCTGAGCGCAAAGCTTCACTCATGAGATTGGGCACACAGAATGCAATGCAGGCTACTGGATCGAAGCTCAGCGCCTTAGTACTGACTGCTGAGAGGATCCACAAATGCTTAAGCTTATCTACACCAATTAGCGCATCGATAGCTTGATATGTGTGAATTTCACTCTGAGAGTAGCTTTTATATTGAGAGGGAGGGAATTGTCTTTGGAGACTAAAACCCATAAGTACTCCAAGTACTTTCACTTAACAAATGGTGCTTAAATAGTTTTGTCAATGACCATTGGACAAAAGGTGACAATTAACTGGACGGTGCTATGCTGGTCTATGCGGGGAAAGTTCTATATATTATTAATTATTATTTATTTAATAAAATCATAAATAATAAATATATATATATATATATATATATATGGATATTTAATTTTTGTATTTTTAATTTATTTTATTTATTTGTCTTTTTTTGTGAATAGTAGAATTAAAAAATATGTATTTATAAATATATATATTAAAATAATTAATGATTTATTTAAGTTAATTGTGAATTATAGAAAAACTAACAAAAATAAATATAATCATTAATATAAATATAATAAATGTATATCATTAAATATTTCGTAATGTAATTTAATATAATCTTTTAGTTTAGTTTTTATTAAATCGTTAAGCTGCATAAACTTCATCTCCTCTGCTTGGGACTTTTTGCTTTGGTCTCTATTTAACATTTTGTGCATGACTTCTTTTATAGTATTGTGTGTAAGCTAACAATACGCACACATAATACATATTCCCTTGCTCTGAGCGCAAAGCTTCACTCATGACAATACACCATTGGGCACACAGAATGCAATGTAGGCTACTGGATCGAAGCTGAGCGCCTTAATACTGACTGCTGAGAGGATCCACAAATGCTTAAGCTTATCTGCACCAATTAGCGCATCGATAGCTTGATATGTGTGAATTTCCCTCTGAGAGTAGCTTTTATATTGAGAGGGAGGGAATTGTCTTTGGAGAGTAGTAATTGTAGCTTAAAATGTGTGAGTTGCACTCTGATGGTAGATCTTATATGGAGAGGAAGAGAGCTGTCTTTGGCGTGTAATTATGTATGAGTGATAGCCTTCGCATAGTAGAGATTATTTTGGATGTATTTTAGTTGCTCGTGAGCTTTCGATTTGATTGGTGTATGTAATATGCATATGCATATAAACAGATCAGGGTGATAATTAAGTTTGTAATATTAAACCATTTAATTAATATAAAGTCTAGATAAAGTTTTATATTCTTGAAGAATTAATTGCATTTAATATAAGCAAAAAGCTTTTGGCATGTCACATGCTTACACACATCTGCATGCATGTGTGTTTGCTCGTGTGCTTGCATGTGTGTGTGCATGTGTACTCTTCAAAGCAGCATCAAGTCCCGTTGCCTTAATTTACTTATACTGCGCTTGTCTATCCTTCTCTTTCTAGGTTTGTTTCAATCAAGAGCTTGCATTGAATGGACAAAGGGGTTGATGCATTTGGAGAAAACCTGTTTGAAATTTATAACGGAAATTGAATGTACATTAGTGAGTAAATAAGAATAAATAAGAAAATAAGAACAATAAAAATCTGTATGTGCATAAGCAAGCAAATAAAGCATATTAATTACTTTAGATTATATACATATTTATATTTTAATTAAAATATTAAAATTATATAAAGAAAACTAAGGGAATAATCCCTAACTTTGCTAGCAAAAAAAAAAAAAAGAATAATAATTCTTGTTGCCATTAAAGTGTAAATGAAAGGTCTTAAATTTAAATTAAATTGTTGGAATTAATTAAATATTAATTTTATATAAAATAGAAAACTATAGTAAATACAATTCTTTTAACAGATTAAAGATCATACTCAAGTTTCATAAAAAAAAGAACAAACATTTATCAAAAAAATCTCATAAAGATCTATTTCTATAAATCAGTAGCTCATCCTTATACACCTTAATCCCGGCAGCCGCTAAAGATTAAATGAAAGGTATTTCACTCAGGAGCCCAAAGGGTAGTAGTTGGGGCTGGGACACTTGAAATATCCTGTATCTATGAGTTATTTTGACAGGCAGGTTTTTTTTCTCATCTGGTTATCAAAACAAATTGCGCTGCCAGCAGCAGCAGGAAATTTTAACGCCAGACCCAAACTACCCAGTGCGCGAAGAAAAAATGAGGGGAGAATGTACCACTTAACCTATGCGTACACCCACATAATGATGATGCGCAGGTGTCGTGTGCACCTTTATTCAGCTCCTTTTTTCCTTTTTGCAGGCAATTTCAAATCTGTTGGCAGCGCGAATGCAAAGGAAGCGCTGTATTAGTTTGGCTGCTGTGCGATTAGGTGTGTGTATGGGTGTGTGTGTGTGCGTGTGTGAGGAGATTGCCCATAAAAATTCCATAAAGATAGCGATTTATGTGTGTAAGCAGCGAAAGGGTTGCCAACTCGATTGCTTTATATGCATTCACATACATATTTGTATATGCATGTTGTGTGTGTGTGTGGTGTGTTGGCAGGTCGATGCGTAAATTGCCTTGCTGTGGCATTGATGCGGCTGCCGGCTGCCGGCTCTGCTGGCCGTAATGGCATTTCTTCATCCATTTCATCATCAGGCATCGGCATCATCAGCATTTGTTGCTGACACTTTTGCTACTTAGGGGATTGAACGCTTTTTTTCTCATCTCTTCTCTCCTCCTCCAGTTTTTTTTTTTTATCAGCTTGGAAGTCTTTTGTGCGTGGCATGGAAATGATTTGCAGGTGGTTATTAATCAAATTAATGTGCTTATTGATAACGCTGATGCCCCATAATGTGGCATTGTTGTTAGCAGCAGCCCCTTTAAAGTGGGGCAGCTCGTGTCGCATTCGATTGGCTGCTAATGCCAAGTTAAGAGCAACTATAACAGCCAGACAGGTTACAAGCTTTTAAAGACAGAAAGAAAAACTTATTATCTTATCCCTATCGCAGTCAATGGAACTCGGATACAAGGCGGCAACACGCGACATCACTTAATTGGAAATCAAAACACCACAGAAAAAAAAAAAACTATATATATATATATATATATATATATATATATATATATATATATGTTTACTCAAAAACTAATTAGCATAGACAGAAAGCGCTACAGCAGTGTGTCAAAAATGGGATGCATGCACTTAAAAAATTTGATAAAAAACAACAGAGAAATTGGAATTCACAGTTTATAGCAAAGTCAGGGATTCAAATACTTACAAGTAAAAAAAAATAAAATAAATAAAATAAAAAAACAGGAAAATTTATTTATGCACTAAAATAATGTATAAAATATTTTATTTATATTGATTTCAATTTAAATTATTTTTTTAAATGTTCATTATCTAAATAATCTGTTATATATTTTTATTGGTTTCAAATTAAATAATAAATATTATTAAAATCGTCAAAATTATAAAAGAAAAATGTAATAAATAATGTACAAATATTAAAAATAAATAATATAAAATAATGTATAAAATTAAAAAATTAGTTTACTTTCAAAGAAATTTGTTTTATTTTAAGTAAAAATAAATAAATAAATATTTTGTTATATATTTTGATGGGTCTTAATTTATGCATTAAATATTAATAATTAAAATATTGTATAAAATATTTATGAAATGATTTAAAGTAATAATAAAAATTTTATATGAACAAATATTTATAATAAATTTTCTTTCAAAGATATTTATATTTTTTTATATACAAAATAAAATTATATATATACATATATATTTTCCAATTTTTTTTTTCTTTATTTATTTTGTATATTTATATATGTACTATAAATCAAATATTTTTTTTTCTGTAAATTTAAAACTCAATTAAAACGTTTTATTCACCATTTCAACAGAATTCCAGAAAAACAAGCCTATTGAGAAAATCCCCATAGCACACACACACTAAATAAAGACATGAAAATGAAAATGTATCTGGACATTGTGGAAAGGCACTTAAATCACAGCAGCGACAGCCGCTGATAACATAAATAAATAAACCCAACTATGTTCGACGACCCCTTTCGGCGTGGCCCCTTTAAAAAAGATACAAAAAACAAATTGGAATAGTCACGGGCGCAACTCCTCCTAAGCCCTGTCTGTCCGGCTGTCCACTGTCCGTCTGCCTGTCAGCTGACGTCAACTGATTTATTTGGAGACATAGACACTAATTATACGACACAACAGCAACAACAACAACAACAAATGCGTTGACAGCCATGCCGCATCTTTAATTTCTTTTTTTTTTTTTCGTTGTCGCTGCTGTTGCTGTTGGTGCTTTGGGCCATGGTCCAGTGAGCAGCTCGAGCTGAGCACGCGATATGCATTGGACCCGGGCAGCTAGCTGACCAGCAAGTGCAACTGAAATGCCTTTTGGACAGCCGCTTGACAACCAGGCGGACAGCAGCTTGACAACTAAGTAAAGCAATTGGACGCAGCGAGTGGGGAGGAGGCGAGCCACTGAGGGAGGGAGGAGCTGCACCTGACACAGTGAATCAGAATGAACATGTTGTGGGTGTGTGGGTTAAGTCGAGTAAAGTATGATTCCAGTATGCATATGAATATTTGAATTTTAATATACTTATCATGATACACTTAATAAACTATTTTCAACTCATAAATTATAGAATTTTTATAATATTTCTCGAGCTCATATAATTCTGTTTACATTTTTAATGCTACTATGTGCGAATGTTTTCCATATATATAAATATTCTTAATATTAGTATTACTATTTTTTATACAGTATATAATATTTATAAATTTGCTAACAATTTAAAAGTCTTCATAGCATTATTTTATTTATTTATTTATTTTTTTAAATATTTAATTACACTGTAATTATAACTGTAATTATATGGAATAATTGATATTAATTTACATTTTTATTTCATTTTTAATTAAATTATTTATTATTAAATTATTTATATAATTTTAAAAATTTATTATTACAACATATTTTAAAAAATTTACATTTACATTTTTTATTTATATAAAATTTTTTAATATTATTAAAATAAAAAAATATATTATTACAACACATTTCAAATAATTTGTCTTCTTATTATCTTACATTACATTTTTTTGTGTATTTTATTTTATTTATTTATTTATTTATTTATTTTTTTTTTGTACATATTATTAAAATTGAAAAAAGATATTATTAATTACAACACATTTCAAAAAATGTCTCTTCTTATTTTCTTACATTAATTTTTCATTTTATTTATTTATTTATTTTATTTATTTTTTTTTGTACATATTATTAAAATTTAAAAAATATTACAACACATTTCAAAAATGTTGTCTTTTTATTATCTTACATTATTTTTTTTATTTATTTATCTTTTTTTGTACACTTGTCTTTATGTCTGTATACTTTTGCCTTATTATGTAATTTTATTTTCAATCATAATTTCATTTAAGTCAATTTAATTGCAAGAATTTATAAAATGAATTTCCTTCAATCCAAAAATCATTTAATATTTCTACAGAAAGTTGATTGCTACAAATATTTGTATTAATATAGATAGTTCTATATGTGTA
>JAWNOM010000275.1:110000-202052 GCA_035045965.1 Drosophila aldrichi | reverse complement strand
CTCAGATTTCACTTCCTGCTCCAGCAAGAGTAGACTCTCTCATCACATTATATAAATTCTTCTCTCTGTGAAACATTTTCAGAAATCACACACTGCTAATATTTTCACAAACTTTATGTTTTAGAGCTTCACCTATTGAGCTCCTGTTGCCAGTTTTCTAAGACATTTTGCTTTTCGGGAGATCTGCTTAACCAAGTGCATTTCATATTCGTCAATAATTCAGCAGTTGAGTTTGTTCTCTCAGCTCTTATCTTTTTTTTTTTTTTTTTTCCTTGGCTCCTGCCCCGTCTTCACTAGTAAGTTTTGATGGCTGTTGCTGCGGCTGCAGCTTTGGTTTTTTATTTGCACGGAAATGTATAATTTTTTTCAAGTCAAATGTAAATACTTTTAGCGTATTTTTGTGGATTTCATTGGTTGTTGTTCCCATTGCTGTCATTTGGCTTGTGGCTGGAGGCGAGCTGGCAGCAGGAGGCGTGGCGCATGCAAATGACACGCCTGATGCTGCGTAAATAATTTTAGCGCTTGCCTCTGATGCGCCAAAAATAAAATGCAAAATAAACATTTTATTTCGGTTGGCGACGAGTTCGCGGAATGTGGGTCAAGTGTTGGGTTTTTGCTGCTGCTGCTGCCAGTTTCCTGCTGCTGCTGCTCCTGCTGCTTCTGGTTGCTTCTTAGCCATGGCAAGCTGCTGAGCAGGGAATTTAATTATACATAAGACAAGTCGCGAGGCGTTTTTAGCCACAAAACGTCAAAATGCAGCCGCAACCAGATGCGCTTTTTCCACAGCTCCACAGAGAGGGGTGGGGGCTGGGGGCTGGGCTGTGTGTGTCAGTGTCAATGTGTTGGTGTGTGTGTGTGTGTGTGTGGTCGTGAAACGTCACGTTTCAGCGGCTCAATTTGGCTTAGAGTGGCTGCCACACAGCCAAAAACTTGCAGCTGCAATCCAATTAAAGCCAAAAAATAAAACGTCCCAAAACAACCTGACAATTTATGCGTCTATGCCGAGATTTTCGTTGAACTAAACGCGATTCGCATATTTATTTGCATTTCGAGTCAGACGCTATCGATGGCTCCACACACATAAATAACGCCGTGTGACAGAAATTAAATGAGGGTCGCCATGCCCCACATAAATTTGCAGCAACACAATTTTTTCTCACTTAGTTTTGCTTTCGGTTTCGGCTTCGGTTTGAAATCTGAGCAGAAATCGAAAAACATTTTGCTGACAACTTGGCAAACAAATTTGTTGGCCAAAAGAAATATATGTTAAACGGGTCTTTGTTGACAAGCGGCACAAGGTCAAGAGTTCGAGTTTCGACTGCTGGCACCGGTGCGAAAGGGTTTGCTCGGGCTGGGAGCCAAAACGAAATTGAGCATCAAATTATGAAATTGCATGATGCTGGGGCATGATAAAATATTTATACGCTGTGCCGTCTTCTGATAAAGGTCAGGCTGTCCTGTACTTAAATATTTTATGAATGAAATAATTCTTCGAGTTTGATTTAAAGCTTAGCTGGCAGCCAGACAGCCAACGAGGAATTTGGAGATGTTTGCTGGGCAAGGCTTTAAGCATTCAACACGAGTTAACATGCGGATTAGCCAGATTGCAGCTAGCTGGCAATATTTAACAGGCAACGGGCTGCTGGTATCTGGCATTAAAATAGGGTTTATCTTAGATAAATAATGTTAAATTTATTTGTAAAACTTCTTGAAATTGAATTGAGATTGAATCTGGACACTGATCCAAGTTTTAAATGCCGAGCGTTGCCACCTGTGAGTGAAATAAAATAATTAAACATGATAAGAACTATATATCTTTGTGAAAAACAAGAATGTTTCAACTAAATATATATAATATATTGCCAAATGCAATGCAGTTGAATATTCTTGAATACACTGTAATTGCACGTTCAAACTCAATCGGTGTAGCGTTGCCACCCAACAAGAAATGTGCACAATAAATGTTAATATATCTGTAAATTAACATATGATAGGATTTTTTGTATAGTTGCTATGAAGTGTAGAACCTGTACATCAGTCTTATACTTTTGACAATATAACTAAACATTTGTATAAATGATAATTCCAATGACAACGTGGCCACATGGTTAGAATCCTTGTGTGAAACATTTTAAGCAGAGAGTTAATTTTAGCTACCTTCACATATGTTTCTCTTACGTTCTGTTTTCTCTCCACTTAAGCCATATTTGCCAATCATATACTGCTCAGCTTAGTTTACTATTTAATAGACTGTGCCTTGAGTTTCACATTCAGCATAGCCGTAATGCCCAAATACTCTCCACTAAGCAGCGTTCATGATATTTATTATAGCTGGCTCTTGAGTTGTCTGCGTAGCACCATCAATCCATTATACGCACTTCTATAGAGAGCGGCGCTTCTTGTGCCTTCATTGTCAGATTTGCCAGGGAGTTGCTACTGTTGACATTTCCGTTGCCTCACAAGACGCGCCACAAGGAGAGGGAGAGAGTGAGAGATAGAGAGGGAGAGATAGAGAGGAAGTAACTCATTGTGTCATGCTTACAACATACAAATGCATATCATGCTGATGGACACACACACACACACACACACACACACACACACACGCTAGCAGGACAGCGCACACATACACACACACACACACGCACGCACACTTGAGCATTCAGCTGCTCATTGAAGACGAGGCAAAAGGCGATAATGTTAAGCGTCAGCTTTTTGAAACAATTTCAACACATTGCCAAAGACGCACACAAACACACACGCACACAGACACTAGCACACTTCAGGCAAAGCAAACACAAACAGGTCGAGTGGCAAAGCAATAATAGCCAACCCGTTATGTGTGTAGACGTAGCCATTATCGTTGTACCATAGTTAGTTATCCTTTTGAATGTCACACGCACACGCACATGCATACACATTTCTTATCTCAAGTGTGTGTGTGTGTGTGTGTGTACATGGCGGCAACAATTGCTGCCCCAATGACTGTGCGCTTCGGCATGGCAGCCAGTTGCTTTGATTGTTGATTTTCAGGTTTGTCAACTCGACTTTAATCAGCTAATTTATATTTATGTTGATGGAAATAAATGAGCATATACTTAAGGGTTTTACCTAATCAACTAAATTATGGGGAGCACATACTATTTGCGGGCTATCGAGTACATAGCTATGTTTGCTGGGTCAGAGCGAGAGAATCGAAGTTAAACTAGCAATTGAGATAGGACGCTTCAGATATGCGATGGAAAGTAATTTGTATCATAAAAAAAAAGCACATATAAGAAAGCTCTAGTCGAGACTGCTCGTCTAGGAAATCTCCTGCACCCTTCGGAAAACAGATATTTCAATAATTCTTCGCGTCTTTCTGCTTACAAAAGAAACACACACACACATGCACAAGAGGACACACATACATAGGCACGCACGCATAAACAGGCAAGTGCTGCAGTGCACAGCAGCAGAGAGCGTTTCCATCGGTCACTACCTGCTGGCGGGCTCAACATTTCAGAGAGACGGTGCTGGCCGTATATAAAGGGCAGCAGCAGCAGCATTTCTTCAGTCAGTCTTCAGTCTTCGTCCAGGCCTGCTGGGGGTCAGCGCAACAAAGTGAAGTAGAGTGTGTGATCGATCAGCTAAGCATTAAAGACGTAGAGGAACTACGTAAGGGAATTACGTAAGGAAATTACGTAAGGGAATTACGTAAGGGAATTACGTAAGGGAATTACGTAGAGGAATTACTTAGTACTTGGAAGAAATACTTCGAAATACGTAGAGGGAATACTTAGAAGAAATAGACAGACTAATAATGCTAAATCAACTCAGCTCGTCGCCCTGATCAAGAATGTATATACTTTGTGAAGTCTGCCACGCCTTCTTCTGCCTGTTACATACATTTCAACAAAACCATTATACCCTGATTTCCCAATGGGTTCAGGGTATAACAAAGGTTTAAAAAAAAATAGAATCAAATAAAAATAAAATTATGTCTAACCATAAAATAATAAACATAATATTAAGAATATTTATATTTATCATAAAGTAAAGGCTAAGCATGCTGTCGTGGGCAAATTAAGACTGTTTTTTTTTTTATTATTATTATTATTATTTTACTACCTAATTGACAGCTTAACAAATTGAACTTATAAATGAAGACTGCATAAGGTTGATAAAAACTGTAGCATACTTTTATGGGCCACATTTGCCAAAACAATTGTTCACTAGAAATCAACCAAGTTCAGATTATAAACCTCTATTTCAAATGAATAAAAATCACACCTAAATATTAAAATTTAGTTAGCTTTTGTTTATATTAAAAAAAAAAAAGTATAGCAAATTTATTTGCGTAGTTGGGCAGCTTCAACATTTTGCTTGGCATCGAATTGCTGTTGGTGTTGCTTGTGTTATTGCGTTGCAAGAGATGTTGTTGTCTTTGTGCTTGCTCAGCAGCTGACCTTCAACTTCACACACGCACACGCACACGCACACACAGACAGACAGAGAGATGGTCAGTGGTAGATAGACGCCCACAACTGCGCAAACATTTTGCTATTATTTCTGTTGACTATTTTCAGAATTGCTCACAAATTGATGAATAAGTTGTTTTGCGCAGTTGTACGATGTGCTTCTTGACTCGGAACTTAATCTTGATCACATACGTTGTCCTTGCCAGCTCAAGCGTGCTCTGTCTCCGTATCTCTCTCTCCCTTTCACTCTGTGTGTGATTTTGCTTAAGGCCTGCTGCGTCTTAATCAAATGTATTTCGTATATTTTAACATCGAGTGTGTATTTTGCTCATTGCAGCAATTTGGCCGTGTTTTTCTCGCACTAAGCAAACAGTTGAAATGACAACACGAACGAGCAGCAACAACAACAACATGTGTCCTGGGCAACTATATTAATAACAATCAACTTGTAGGCCATGCAGATGTGGATTTTAGCCAACAGCAATAACAACTATAGCAAAGGCCCATTCAAGCGAGAACAACAACCAAGTTGTTCTATGTACTAGAGGACACGCATTAGCACACACATAAATACCACAAACACACACACACACACACATAGACACATGTGCAATTGTTTCTTTATGTCTTTGTCTGCTTTTGTCGAGTTTTTCGTGCCCATTTGCAGCTGTTGAATTCGAATTTTCATGCAGCTAGCCAAAGCGACTTCCATTTAAATATTTTGGGCTGCTTAATGAACTGCGATATTAGAAAGACAACCATTAAAGGCTATCAAATGACTGCCATAAGAAATCAAATGGACTCAATGGAGCTTTTGCCACAGCCTCTAACAGAACAGAGACATTGTGCCCTAATATTATTGCTCTGCTCCAACAATGCTTCTGCTCTGTATTAATCAGCAATATGGCATATAGTCTGCTTGTCGCAAGCTCTCCTAGGTAAATGAGAGGCTTAGAGGCGTACGTATGTGTGTGTGTGTGTGTGTGCAGTAGCGGATAATGCGTATGATTAATGAATTGCCGGGCTGCTGCTGTTGCTGCTGTTGCTGTTGCTGCTCCCTTTCTTAAGTTGAAGCCGATGCAGTGCGTGTCCTTGTTGGCCGTTGCATTGCTGTGGTAGCTCAACAAGGGGCGCACTTAATCAGCTCGACATTATCAGCGTGACTTGCGCCGCTCTCGGCAGCCACTCGGTGATTAGGTGAAATGATTTGCGCTTTTGGCCGCTTGCTGCCACAAAGCAGCTGGAGTGGATAAGGCAAGTAAACATTAATTATATGTCATGAATGCCAAGCACACACACACACACACAGTTAAGCTCACGATATTTATTCAGTTTTGGCTTTCTGTTTTTATGACACATTTTTTTGGGTCGAGTTTATTTCAATGAGTTCAAGCAACCCGCCAAGTCTAGACGGAAAAATTGCCCCAGGGCAAGAGATAGCCCAGTTTTGTTTTTTTTTAGCAGATCGTATAACTGATTTACTTTGATTCGATACAGAAGCGAAAACAATTAGCTGCCTCATATTCGGGACCGTAGGCAGCGTAGCGCATGTAAATTGAGTCTGGGCCTCGACCCACGCTGAGTGCTGCGAGTGCCTGGGCGGTCGCAGGTGCATGCACTCTCACACGATGGCTGACCCCTTGGGCGCTCGCTCCTGCAATCCGCGTCGCCTGTAATGTCCTTTAAGCGCCTTTCCATGCTGCCAATTTATTTGCAATTACAATCAATGTTACCTCAGAGCAAGACTCGGCACTGAGTGCAGCTGGCCGGGTGGGCGAAGGGGGAGGGCAAAGTCGACCCAATTAAATAATTTTTGTGTTTTCCTTCCTTTTTATGCAAGGCCCAAGACGAAGCAGTTTAAATTGCATTGCCCTGCAGCAAGAATGATTTTTTATTCGCATGCAAACACAATCAATATGAAAAGCGAAAACAAAACAAAATAATATAAATATAAAAAATTAACAATAACAATAACAATGACAATGACATGCTCTGATGAATTGCACATACATATTTTTTTATGAAGTTGCTTTAAAAGTAAAGCAAAAATAAAAAAAAAAAATAATTAAATATTCCTTGAACTATATTTGGTGCTGATAGCTTGAAAGAGCTTGGTCTTGATATTGTTCAACAAATATTAATATTATTGGAAAAGAATAAGTATAAACTAAAAATTAATTATTTTGAATATGAAAAAAAAAAAATAATAATAATAATAAGAAAACCAATTGACTTATTTTTATTAAATTTATTTATTTAATTTTTTTAATTTTTATTATTTCTTTATTTTATTTTATTTTTTATTCTATTTATTTTTATTTTTTTATTTGACAGGAGGTTCAATAAAGTAAATTGATATAATTATTTTTTTATATAAATTTATTTTATTTTATTTTTATTATTATTTTTATTAATTTAGATTAATATTATTATTTATTTATATAATATTTTTATATTATTTTATTTTATTTTTATTTATTTATTTTTTTTTTATTTTTTTATTTGAGAAGAAGTTCAATAAAGTAAATTAATATAATTATTTATTTTACTTTATTTTATTTTACTCTATTTTTTCCTTTTATTTATTTTTTTTGTAATTTGACAAAAATTTCAATAAAATATATTAATATCAATATTTATTTATATATTATTTATTTATTTATTTTAACTTGAGACGAAGTTAAAAAAAAATAAATTAATATCATTATTTATTTATATATTAATTATTTATGGATTTTTTTTTATTTATTTAATTTGTTGTAACTTGAGAAGTAGTTTAATAAAGTAAATTAATATACGTTAACCACATAAATTAAAAAAAAGTAAATTTATTATAGATTTTGAACAGAATTTGCAAAGTCATATATATATTTATTTTTATTTGTATTTATATAATTAAAATATATAAAAAATAAATAAATGTATTTTAATAGACACATTGGCCACGCCTTTAAAAGAAAGAAAATTTTGACACAACAATATAGAATTTAATTTCTCAATTTCATAAATATTTTTGACATTTAAATATTTAAAATTCTACCAAACTCAAATCGTCATCCTTTGATAGGCTTTAAATGAAATGTGACTTAAATAAATAATAGCCGAAGCCAAGTCCATACACTTCCTTGATCAAAATGACATGCAAATAGGCTTAGTAATAGTCGAATTGTATATCAAATAAATGAATACATACATACAAAAGCACAAGCATACAGAGCTGAAGACTTTACATCATAAGCCAGACTGTAATATTTAGTATTTCAAGTGAAAAATCACATGATTTCTATATTTATTAATTTATATAAATTATTTACACACTCTTATGCCCAGTCAATAATAAATTATCATCCACTGATTGGCTCTACTCCAAATGGACTCTAAATAAATAATGGCTGACATTTGAGAGTTTTTGGGCTAGTCAGCGTGAGCGATGTGCGGCGGACAACAATAATGATTGTGCAAGGCTTAATTTAAATAATTAATAAATTAGAATGCAAGCTGAGGCGACACAGAGCAAGACGGATGCTGGCAGCAGCAGCAGCTAAAAGTTTCACATTAAGCAAATATTTTCACAGCAGTTAAAATTTATGTTGCAGACACAGCCATACCGAAATATAAAATTTATGCATAGAAACATGGGCCGCAAGGGGGCGTGGCGGCTCAGTAGTGCAGTGCAAACAGGCAGCCGTAGCAAGCAGCTCAGCAAGGACATGCCAAAGGACACATAATGCAAACATGTGACTTCCGCATGCGGTGCAAACACTTACAGTGCACTCACACACAGACACACACACACATGCACATACGCACACAGTGCATTCATAAAGTTTGTGCCATAGCCTCATAGTTGTTAACAACTCGAGCAGCAGGCAGGCAGCTCGTCTGTCCCGCTGTCCCACCGACCGACCGCTTGTAGCTTGGCTTGTACGCACATCCCACTGTTTCGAGCTTAACACAAACACACACACACACACACACACACATACGCACACAGGGAGTTCGAAGAGCCACAAAGACATAATGTGAAATAACTTATTGCCCTTAAAATGTCATTTATGTCAACGGTAAGATAAGTTACGCATACGCACCGTGCACCACACGCTGCACGAGCTGCCTGGCAGGCTTTTGACAACAATTAAAGTCAACAGGAAATGTGACACATTTAACATGTTAAATAATATTTTCAATTATTAAGCATAAATAATATGAGACAGCAACAGAGAGAGAGAGAGAGAGAGAGAGAGAGAGAGAGAGAGATGTGCATATAATTTAACACATGTTTTTGCCTCTGCACATTGCAACATCCTGCGGCATATCCAAAAACTAATTAGCAGCACTGTTTATCTTCTACAGTTGGCATTTTGTGCAGAATAACAAGAACGAGTGCAGCTGCTGTTGGTAAAAAAAAATGGCATTGCTGGCAGTTGATAAACCTCTTGGGGTACCACAATTAATTAGTGATATCTTTTGTGTGTAACCTGCGCGCAATAGTGTGCAAAATATTTGAGCCATAAATGAAAGTTTTCAATTAGACCGCCAACGAGCGAATATTTCGCTTTTGGTTAGTCAAAAAGCAAAGCCACAGCAGGAGCAGGGGCAGCACTTAACCTGACTGGCCCGCCGCACATTCAACCATGCTCACACACACGCACACACACATATACAATTACAAAAGATTTATCGCCTGTGCACTTGGAATTGATGACCAGGGCCTAATTGTCATCCGATATGAGTCCACCGCATGACTCGCATTGTCGGTCGAGCGACGTTGTCCTCGCCGGCAGCAGCAGCAGCAGCAGCTAGCAGTGCTGCCACCTCACGCCAGAGGGCGCCACCAGCAGCAGCAGCACCACATTTATACACTTCAACCGGCACGTGCATAGTTTTGCATGCTGCGCATAACTTGCACGCACACACACACACACACACACAAGGTCGTAATTTTTACCCACACACACACACACATGCACACACAGTGAGAGAGGGCGAGCGATTTATGTTTGACTTTCGCATGCGGCTGGCGGTTTGGGTGGATTTAAAAGTCCCCCAACGCGTGGGCGAAGAGTCTCAAACTGGATTGTTGGTTGATGCTGCTGTTGCCTGCTATTGTTGTTGTTGTTGCTGCAAAGTAAGTTAAGACAGTTGGGCTCGCATTTGTTGCTGGGCTGCAGCATTGCCTGATAAATCGCCAGCAATTTATTATTGATAACACATTGGTACATTGATTGTGTATTAACTGAAACTGTTTGCCAAAGTAAAGTGACATTGATATATGGCAAGTACATGAAATATCGCTTGTTACAGCAGCTCTATTGCTCTCCCTCTCTCTACCTCTCTCTCTCTCTCTCTCTGTCTCACACAATAGCTGACTCTCTGTGTGTTTGCCCGTGGCGAGCAGCAATATGCCCATTGCGGCAATCAACACCAGAAGTTGACGCAAGATTTGTGGGCGACAGTCAGTCAGTCAGTCAGTCAGTCAGTCATTCAATCAGTCAGTCAGTCAGCTAGTCCTGTTAAAGAGTTAATGCATAAGCATTTGACACGCTTTATTGTTATTATTAAAGCATTTTTGACACATCCATTTTGGTCATTTATAAATAAATATATATTTTTTATGAATTCAAATAAATGCAATTAATGTTGTCATTTGCTTGAAATTCTACTGATCGGCCACAAACGAGCGCATCAATTAATCAAAAATAAAACATCAGTTTAATTAATTAAGCGCATCAAAAAAGACATTTATATGGGCAATGCAAGTTGGAGTTGAAAAATAAATATTCATAAAATCATATAATTGCAATTTTGAATAAATAATGCAGTTGCTGTTTTTTTTTTTTTTATTTATTAAATAATATAATTAGTATAAATATTCAATGAGTCCAATGAATACATTGGCTTGGAAAATTCAATTTCGCCTGAAACTCGTCGAGAAACATGTGGAGCAAACTCCAGATATGAACTGCCAACTGCTGCCAGCTGAAACTTTAAACAACAACAACAATGAGTAGAGGAACAACTATAACAGATAGTGACAACCAGCGGCAAACACGAAAGTGTAATCAACGCTTAAACACTCGCAACAACGAGACAAACATGTCGCTCTTCTGGCCCAGCCGCAGACAATGGCTGACTGCGATGGCTGTCTGTCTTTGTGTCTTTCTGTTTCTCTGGCTAGCTCTCTTGCAGACAAAAAAGCATTGGACAAACATTGCGACACATTACTGTCAAAACTCATGAAAATATTTCACAACAGCGACAAGCGAGCAGCCGCTGCAGGGCGCAGGACGTGCTGAAGGGGAAAGCGCAGAGAGCAGAGCAAGCGTGTGCTAAACGAAAATGAACGACGACGAGATACCTCGTAAGGAGAGAAAAAAAGGAAAAGAGGAGAGCATTGGAAGAGAGAAGAAAACAAAAAAGAGGAAAGTAAGTGAGAAAGATATATGAAAAGAAGAAAAAGAAAATGAAGAAGAAAGTAAGGAGAGAAGAATATATGATATGAGTAGAGCAAAGACAAAGGAAAAGAATTATGATGGATGCAAAAAGAAAAGAACGAAAAAAGAAAACAAAGCGAAAAAAAAATGAGGAAAGTAAGAGGGAAAAATATATGAAAAGAAGAAGAAGAAGATGAAGAAGGAAGTAAAGAGAGAAGAATATATGATATGAGTAGAGCAAAGACAAAGGAAAAGAATGATGATGGATGCAAAAAGAAAAGAACGAAAAAAAGAATACAAAAAGAGAAAAAGATAATCTATATGAGAGAAAATGTGTTATGCTGAAGATAGAGATCAAAAAGGAAAACGATAGAAACAAGAAGAGTGAATGTGGAACAGAGTAATAAAAAAGAAATGAGAGAGAAAGGGAAAAAATCAGAGAGCAAAAAGTGCATATATAAGGGAAACTAAGGAGTAAAGAAGAAGACAGGAAAACGCAAAGAGAATGGAAAAGAAAAGAGGAGCAAAGGGAAGCACACCCTGCACATAATTGCAGGGTATAAAACAAGAGAAAGAGAGAGAGAGAGAGAGAGAGAGCAGCAGCCAGAGCTCGAGAGAGCCAACAGTGGATCGCATAAAACACACAGCAGTAAGAAACAAAAAGTCACTAACAAGCATCATATGCCAGCAAAAATGTCAACAACAATGCAGCGAGGCACACACACACGCACACTCACACACACACACACACATACAGCTCATTAGAGCCGTGACGAGAAGTGGGGAGCAGTTGGTAAAAGGGATTTAGCATGCCGGCTTAGTGGCAGACGGAACTGCGAGCAGGATAGCATTCATTTGTTGTCCTTGTTGTTGGCAGTTTTCGTTGTTCTTTTCGCATGCATCTTGTGCGCATTGTTGTTGTTGTTGTTGTTGTTGTTGCATTTTATGACAGCTACAAAAAGTTGCTGATGATGTAATGTTTATATGTCGCTGACACTGCCCCAGCCAGTCCCCCCCCCCCCAGTCGCAACGCCACTGCTCCCATCATAATTGCACCTGCAAGGCTCACAGATGCACACAACAACAACAACAACAGCAACGACAGCAGCAGCAGTAGCAGCAAAAAAGACGCACAAGTAACAATGACACGACAGAAATATGCCAAGTAGCTGACTCCAGCAATGCGACTGTGACATCGACCAGCAGCAGCAGCTGCGGGTTGGACGGGGGGTAGATGGTAGGTGGGCGTGGCATATGATGCATATCACAAATGTCGTTTGCCGTCAGTTTCCGGTTGTTGCAGCAGCCATTTTGTTAATGCATGAACACGAAAGCAACTGCAACGGAGCAACGAAGCGCAAATGTCGCCTCTTGTTGAGTGTTTGTTTTGAACCACTCGAACGCCCACGTCCACGCCCCCATGCCCATGCCCCTACCTATGCCCATGCCAAATATGCATGCCACGCCTTCTTTGCATATGGCCAAGTGGCAATTCGTTTTTGGAAAAACATGCGCAACATTGAGAAATCTTAATTTTGAAAAAAAAAAAAAAAAAAAAAAAAAAAAAAAATAAAAAAAAAAAAAAAAAAAAAATAAAAAAAAACACCAAACACTTTTCATTCATTTAATTGTAGGTCCCAGATCCGAGAGGATCCAAGAAACAATCGAAATAAATGCCAAAGGTATCAAAGGATAAAATAGAACTAAGAGCAGACCAAAACGCCAACATCTTCAAGACTCAAGAACTGGATCCTAAAGAACTAAAAGTCTATTATCTATATATTATCTTTTGACAGTTAGATCCTAATGCTCCTCTACACTATGCTTTCTATAATGGTCATCTTATCGAAACTTAAAAAATTTATTCAATTAATATAATTCCATTAGATTTCTTTGCATGCAACGGAATATTGAGCTGTAAATATTTTATACAAGGAAATTATTTGTTATCCTTGAATAATTATCTATTACATATTATTCCAGACTAGTTAAGCACATATGTATAATATGTAAGTTCTGATTGTATATCTGAACAATTTAGCCTAAAACACCCTTTCTGCAACAACAACAATGCGCAGCTTGGACCATAAACAATGCCTAGATATGTGCTGTGTATATAAATTTGTTTATTTTGTGTAATTTTTTTTTTATTTTTGTATTTTTTGTTGCCTCTGACACAATTAGGCAGCGGCTAAAAGCAACAATCGAGATATCTATAAACACATGTAGAACATGCAGGAAGCCGCATTGATAGAGGCAATTAACAGCTCGACACGCCATATTTCCTATACGCATACGGTGCGTATACGCGATACGGCTACATGGATATACATAGAAATCGCTGCGTGCGTATGCCATTAGGTGTGAGCAAAACGAACGAGCAGAACGACCGAACGAACGAAAAACAAAAATTAGACACATAATTAAAAACACAAAGCATAAAGCGAGCCACAAGCAGCAGCACAAAGACTAATGGCTGTCTGCGCGTCCAGCGATTAATTTATTGTTATTGCTTAGGTAAACAAAGGCGGCAAATCGAAAGGCAGCGCAGTGAATGTCCTGGCCACGTGATTAGGCCAGTTCGAATATTATTAGTAAACCGAATGCGTAGCCATAAATTACCCAAGGCTCGAGCGCATCTCGGCTCGGCAGAGGGCGGGGCTGGTGCTGGTGCTGGGGCTGCGTGCGGCGGAAATGCTCGCAAATTTGCGCTTTGAATTTCACAGTCGATCGTGGACTTGCATATTTTATTTGCTCTTTCAATCAACGAAATGTGGCAAGCGGAAAGCCTTTTCTCTCTCTTTCTTTTTCTTCGTTTTTGCCACGGCAATAAAATTATTGAAAGATTGATGAAAGACGCCGATTGCTTAAAGTGCTGCAAGAAAAAAAAGAAGAAGAAAAGCTAGGACCTTAAGAGATAGTCAAAGGACTTGCAGTCGTTGACATTGACATGGGACCACAAATACAGCAAAAATAAATAAATTGAGGGCAAAGGCAAAAAATGTATGGCCAGTGGCTAAGATTTATGGTCAAATAATTAGCAATGTCGACGGCTGCCACGCCCAACTCGCATACACTGCCGCTTGCAAAGAAAAAGTTGCTAACATCGATGGAAATTTAATTTTAATTTTATATTTTCTATATATACATTATAATAAAAAATCAATTTTTATTTGATTAAATTTTTATAAAAATTTATAAATGGGTTTCAATATAAAATTTGTTATTTATTATTTATTGTATTTTTTTCTAAATTTAATATGTCATTTATTTATTTGATAATTAATGCGCTTTTTATGAATGTATTTTAGGAAATAATTTTATTTTGCTAAAATGCATTTTCTTATATTTCAAAAATATATTTTAATATTTAATAATTTATTTATATAATTTATATATATGAAAGAATATTTTAAAAATATGTTTTATTATTGCATGGTTTTATTTATATAATATTTCATTTATTAATTGAATATTATATCATTTTTGGATGCATTGATTATTTTAGTAAATTATCAAATATTTCCTGATTTTTTTTATTATATATATATTTTTTTTAAATTTTATGTTTTTTATTTATTAAATTATTTTTTGGCTTGACATTTTCGGTGTAGAATATTCTCTAGTCGCACAGTTTTTGTTCTTTTGTATATATCTAACAAACTCCACACTTTATATGCTTGAATTACTTGGACAGAAATTTAATTTGATTGCTTTGCAGGCAACCCCAACTATATATAACTGTAGAATATCCGCTAGTCGCTGGCTATACTCTGGCATTTTTCGCAAACGCAGACTAGTAAACACTCACTCGCTCACACTCACACACATACATATATTCTATATACACTCTCATTGACCTAGCGGCATACGGCTGACCAAGAGGGAACGCTGCCGGCGAGGTGTTTTAATTAATTAGCTTTTTGTTTTAATGCTGCTGAACTTTTGTCCTGTGCTTTGTGTCCGGTGTTTCGATTGCGTTTTTACGACTACGCGCGACTAATTTGTGTAAATTAAATTTATCGACCAGAAAATGGCACAGCAGCCAGCCAAAGTAGCCGTAGAACCTGCTGCCAGTGCTGCTGCTGCTTAAATTAATCATACGCAGCGTGCGCCAACATTGTATAGACCGACTGGGGGCCCACTAAATGAGGTAGCAAAAGGAGTGGAGCAACTGGAGCAGACCAGCACAATGCAGTTGAGTGCCTGAATGTGGGTCAGTTGTACGATTCGATATTCGTCCGTTTCCATTCGCCGATTTCTTTTCCATTCGCATTTGTTTGTTAAGCATACGCAGCGTACTCCTCCACTTCTGATTGCTGGTAGGCGGCCGTTGACTTATCAACCCGTTTTTGATGGCCACGCCGCTGTGTTAATGGCAACAGCAACAACAACAACAACAACAATGGCCAAAAATTGTTGGCTGTAGTGTTTCAGGCATTGCTGGCTAGCTGCCAGACTGGATAGAGGCATGCACTTTCATTAAGTTTAATTAAATTCTCACTTTGTAAATGTCAATGCACACACACACACACACATAGAGACAGAGAAAGATTGGGAAGGGGTTGGACTGTATCTATGCGAAAAAATGCGCCAACCTGCGCGAATTTATGGCCTCTGGCACAAGGCGACAAAAATCTCTGGGCTACAGGCGCACAAATAACAGCACGTCGTAGTTTTGCTTCATTTGCTGGCTGTTTGCAGATATTGTTGGCTTTTAATTTGGCCGGCACGCGAGGCACAACACCAGGCAAGCCAGTCAGCAAGCAACAACAGCAACAACAACAACTGGAAATGGGGCCTAGTAACTGCTTATTATGCAACAACTTTTTATTAATTTTTGCGTATTTTTCATGACACTCGCTGTAGCTATAGCGAGTTGTGAACATTTTCTAAGCAGCGCGCGCCAAAAAAATAAATTCAAGTCAAAATTTTTTGCCATAAACTTAACCATAAATAATTCAAATAATGTGCGCCTCAGCCTCAACTTGACGCTGTCTCTACCGCTCTCTCTCTCTCTCTCTCTCTCACTCTCTCTCTCTCTCTCTCTCTCTGTCTGGCTGTTTGTGATATTATTTCGTAGCTAGGATATTAACCCCAATTGCGCTTGGCACTTCGCCTAGCTTCGACTTCAGCTTCGGCTGGTTGGCTTTTTTAAGTGTTTCTTTAAGCGCCATAATCAGGCGCACCAAGAGCGCAAATATTTGAAGCGACACGCAAATATGCAAATATGTGGCATGCGCATGCATACATACATGCATGAAGACATATGTACATTATACACGTATAGACTACGTTGTCTGCTGTAGACGAGTGTGCGTGTGTGTGTGCGTGTGTATGCCGCTACTTAAGCTGCTTAGCAGCCCATGCAATCGGCAGCTAAGCAAACAACAAGCGTCAGCTCACTCACATACCCTCGGGTCACAAAACCCAATCGATGAAATCATAAATGTTGATGAGAGAACAAAGCACAGCAGTTAATAATAGAAGCTGCTCTACAATGAGAGTGGCTATACTTATCATTTTACGATAAATATGATTATTGTTGTTATTATTAAAGTTAGCAATCGCTGATAATTGTCATTGTCATTGTCATTGTCATTGTCATTGTCATTGTCATTGTCATTGTCATTGTCATTGTCATTGTCATTGTCATTGTCATTGTCATTGTCATTGTCATTGTCATTGTCATTGTCATTGTCATTGTCATTGTCATTGTCATTGTCATTGTCATTGTCATTGTCATTGTCATTGTCATTGTCATTGTCATTGTCATTGTCATTGTCATTGTCATTGTCATTGTCATTGTCATTGTCATTGTCATTGTCATTGTCATTGTCATTGTCATTGTCATTGTCATTGTCATTGTCATTGTCATTGTCATTGTCATTGTCATTGTCATTGTCATTGTCATTGTCATTGTCATTGTCATTGTCATTGTGGTGAAAGTGTATTGATGATTCGCTACGACTCCAATCTTTTCTTAGCATATGCTTGCTTGTATATACTTCTCTCTGCGCTTGTTTATGTGTTTGTATTGTTTTCTGCGTTGTATTTTTGGCCTATGCATGTTTAAATTTTATGTTTGCCAATGTGTTGGGCACTCGCCATAAATGTGTGCATGGGTATGTGTGCCTCTGTGTGTGTGAGAAGTTGTCGAAGCAAATGTTTGGCAACATGTGCCACGCAGCGGCAACATGCGGCTTGCATATAAATTGCCAAGTGCCTCGCCGCACCACTTAGATTCGTACTCGACTTTCTTTTCGCTTTTCGCTTTTCTTTTTTTGAAAGCATTCAGCATTCAGCCAGAGCTGGCAAATGTTGGGAAACATTGATTTTGGCTCAAATTCGAAATGTGAACATGAGACTTAATTAAATTTGCCTAATTGAGCCGAGAAGGCATTGATTCTGACCCAAAGCCTTTGACATTCTCCACTCCACTCGCTGTGGTCACAATATCCGTTAGCTGTCAACGGGGCCACTGACAGCAATAGCCACATTATGATGTCAACTGTGAAGTCAACTGTGAGCGAACACACACACACACATTCATTAATCATTAAACAGAGCTCGAATGGTCCTGGACTGTGCTGGCTACAATATTTTGGCATCATAATTGTCACATGTATCGCAGCTCCTAGTCTCAATTACCCAAGTACTAAGCACACATAAATGTATAATTTATTTTATGTTTAATAGTACATGGGAAATTTACTTTCAACCGAAATCTACAAAGTCTTCTATTAATTGAATCGTATCTATAAATAAGCCCGCCAGTCGATAATTACCAACGAGCCCAGACGGCGTCAGTAATCAAGTATTAAACTTTTTCAATTGTTTAGCCGCACAAAAAGTCAATTAGTAAACAAAACAATTGCTCAGCATATGTCAAGGTCCATGTTCTATATTTAAATGCATTTGTTTATTTCCATTCATTGGAATTGATTGATGAAAATATTTTGTGAACTTGCTATTTTTACAAGAAAATGTCAATTATTTATGGCATAGTTACAAAGTTCGTTTTAGGAATTGAAGATCAACAAATAATATAATATTATATTTAATATTAAATAAACGAAATTAAATTTGATCAAATGTATATAAATGCTTCATAGATTTCTGTGTTTGTTTCCTGTATGGAGCATATTGGTTATTTGATAATTATTGCAAGTTGGTGGCTAATAAGACTTGGTCGTCAGCAATGGCCCATGCGAATGGCCACAGGCAACGCTTGACACTAAAATTGAAACCGAGTCAAACGAGAGGCAAGGCTTTAAAAGCCGACGAGCGAGCAAAAGTCTCTCATAAGAGAGAGAGAGAGAGAGAGAGAGAGAGAGAGAGAGAGAGACTAATACTAGCTGCTCTCCCTATCTCTCTCTCTGCTTACATCGATTCCGCTCTCTCTCTCTCTCTCTCTCTCTCGTTTATCGCGCTCTCTTATTAGTTCGCAAAGCTTTTGGTCCTGAAACGATGGCAATGAAACAAAACCAAAGCGTTCCGCAAAGGGCCAAGCACAACAACCACTTTTGTTGGCCAACACCTGCTGGTCGCTGCAGGTGGCCAAGTTTTTGTTTTTGTTTTTTTCTTTTTTTCATTTTTGGGTTTGGGTTTTTTGGGCCAGGCATATATATTCACTTAATGCGCGCCCGTGTCCGTTTTGCTTGATGCGCCACGTTCGCAGTTGGCTGCTGCCCACCTGCCCGCCTCCTGCCACCTCCCAATTGCAGCTGCCCCAGCTCTTTATCCACATAGCCTAGCATTTTTTGGCCCGTTAACGCGTGACTTCGAGTGCCCTTAATGCTGTAAATGAATATTTAATGTTAAAAGCACTTGTCGAAAATGCACCAGCAGCAGTAGCCAGGAGTAGCAGGAGTAGCAACAGCAGCAGGAGAAGGTGACGCCACGGTCGAAAGGTAACTGCAGCCAATGGCTTTGCCTCGGCCGCTTCACTTAACGAGCGAGTTGATTTTAAATTGTTTTTGCAATTGGAGCATGCGATTAAATATAAATAGTTGCAGTTGCCTTCGCAGAAGGGCCTCGCAAATTAGCGTTAACTTTAAAGTTGGCCCGGCTCGAACCGGCTGTGTTTACATTTGACTCAGCAAACAGAGCCCAAGAGCATTTGCGGCCAACAGAAGCAGCCACAGCAGCTGGCATAAATAATGCGTAACCGGGTTAGGCTACTCAAGCTCAAGCTCCTGGCTGATAGCTAAGAACTTTGTTTGTTCCGCCGCCTGCGTCGTCTTCTGGTGCGGCTGAGACAAATGTTTATAAACCGCTTAATTATTCACTTGGCCCAGTTTTTAGCCCAGTTGCGTGACGCCCTCCTCCACTTGGAGCCTTAGCCGCGCCAAACAAATCGACAGAGTCGCACAGATTGCTGTGGTGCTAAGCTGAATGCCCCATAAATCACAGCCAACACGACTCGCACCTCAATTTCTCATAATTGTTGAACTTTATTTCACTTCAACTTACAAAACAGCGATAATCTCATTATACACAGCATAAATATATGTATATACATGTAAGTATGTATGTATATATTTATATACGAAAAGCAAAAGCACATGCTACCCCATATCTTCGAAAAATTGTGCTTTAGTTCTTGAAGCTTTTATCAAATAATTATTAAACATGCGTGGAATGAATTCCCTTGACAAATAGATTTTCAAATATTTTGGCGAGCAACTAATTATTATAATTGATTATTCGTACTTTAATGAGTTCCTATGGGTCGCACCAACTGTTTCATTAAACGTCATAAAGGGAAGAATAATTCTGTATTTAGTAAATAAAATACATTAGCTATATACTATAAGTTTTAACTACATACAATCTAGTAGATAATTACTATAATATATGTTGTACAACATCGAAATGATTTTTTTTTTTTTTTTTTATTAAAGAATTTATTTATTGCAGCGATTGTCTATGACTCTATAGCGCAGTCATCAATAAACCTGAACTTAAATATGGGCTAAACGCCAGTACTAATATTTTATATCTAATTATTTATATTTATTTATTTTATTTTATTTTTTTTTATTTATTTATTTATTTATTTTTTGTTTTTTATTTTATTTAAAAAAATTTTTTTTTTTTTTTTTTTTTTTTGTTAAATTTACATTTTATATTATAAGGTGTATTTTTCATCTCGATTTAGAAATTGTATTTCAGCTGCTTTTTAATATAGGTAATATATTACATATATAACTCTATGATTGGCATATAATAATAGAGTATGAAAAAGATGAAGTTCCCTTAATTGAATTTACGAATTCTTTGAAATTATAAATTCTTTGAACTTATAATTCTTTCGTTTACTTTTCATGCGTAATAAGAAATCTGATTCGATTCTGCGTAGATCTGAGTTCGATTTCGGTACTTTAACGAATTCAAAATAATATCGAACCAAGTACATTTCAATTACGTACATTCCCTTATCAGTAGGAGCTACGCTCGCTTTGCTCACTACAAGAATGCGGAATCAGATCCAAAATCGCTGCTCTCAATCGAGTTTCAGCTGTGCTCGGCTGCGGATGTTGTCGAATACTGGAGAAAATGATATTTATTGGAATACTCGTGATATTGATTTCATCAGCTGGAGCAGAGGAAATATCCGATTGCGACTATTTCGATACAGTTGACTTGACGTTCAGCCAACGGTTTGACAATGGCAGCTATGAGTACGAGGGAGTTTTGATACCAGCAAATCAGACTGGCACCTACAACTATAAAATACTCTTCGGGCGCACACATAGCTCGGTCGCTGAGCATGTGAGAGGGTGTGTTTGCAAGTTCAAGGCCTGCATTCGATTATGTTGCCATCGGCATCGGTACGACCTGTCTGATGAAAGCAAATGTGTGAAGGAGTTTGGCGACTATGTAGTTCCAATCACATTATCCAACGGCACTCAAATCGATATGGTACTCTTGGATCAGTTTGTTGGCCAGCAAGGAGTACGCAAAAAATGTGATAATACCCTGTACATTGAACATGTTTGGAATGACAGCTATAATCTGTTCGAGGTGGGTTTCTCAATTGAAGGTCTGAATTGAATATACAAATATGATATATTTATATGACCTAGAATGGAACCATGTTTATCTCGGAATCTGTGCAATATCCAACAAAGCGAGACTATTGCATACAGCCGGATGAGTCTATAAGCATTGGGCTAAACTACGGCCTATGGGCTTACGATTGTACTTATTATCATGGTGTGAGGTTCGGTATGATATATTTATATGAATAGTTCATAAAAACGGATTTCTATCACAAAATATTATTCATAATTCTTGTACATTATCTATATTTCTTCTACTGCTCTTTTCTCTTTCAGTTATTTTGATTTCTTTCACTTTTATGCTGCTGACAATCTTGATTCACATTTTCGTGGTCAGAGTTCAGCATATTCATAATAAGTGTTTGCTCTGCTATTTGTTTTGTTTGTCAGTGGATTTTTCTTTGAATGTTCTGATCAACTCAGAGACGTTTCTCTTTGGCGCAAGCTGCTACATTGTGGGTGAGTAAATGGAGTGGAATGGAAATGAAATATCTGAATGAAGTATACTAATATATCTTTCTTTTAGCCTATCTCGCCTTCTTTTTCAAAATGGCAGTTTACCTCTGGCTGACTGTCCTGGCCTTCGATCTCTGGCGAAAATTTGCCTCGCATAAGTTCGAGGTGGGCGACAATGACACCAGCCGAAGATTCCTTTGCTACAATCTATTTGCATGGGGCACTACAGCTGTCCTATTGACGGTCACAATTATTATTGATTCGTTATTGGATGGTATGGATATCAGTGTTAAATGGAAAATTGGCTATGCCTATCACGATTGCAGTGCGAAAAGTAAATAGAACCTAAATAAATTTGATATCAACCTTATCGAATATTCGTCCCCAGTGAGCGACTTGTCGTATGTAATATATTTCTTAACACCTATCTCTCTGCTGGTTGTCTGCAATACATTAATGATCATCATGACTGCTAAGCACATTTTCATTGAGATTCACAGAATTAAGGAGCAACTGGAACGATTCAGCGCACATAATGCCAGGAAAACAAAAATGCGGTACGCGCCTGATAATATATTTATTTTTTAGTAATACTCAATTCATTATTTACCTTCTCTCAATTCAGTTTCGTAATCTTTTTGCGCTTTTTCACAATTGCACTCATGGACTGGCTCATTGATCTATGCGCAACTGTTTACAATCTGAATCGGACTCATTCCCCATTTCTCTATTATTTCATCGTCTATTATGGCAGTGCAAGGAGCACTCTCCTTTTGGCTGTGACTCTTTGGCGCACAGATGTGAGACAGTTCCTGAAACGTTGGTGGGATGCTCTTTAATTTACATTTATATAAACGAGTTGGATTGATCTAGTTGAGATTTGAAGAACGGGCGTTCCAAATATTCTTCTTCTATTCCCACTTATTATTTTATTAAGCATTAAATACAATTTTTGAATTAAACATATTTGAAAAATTTGTTTTTAATTAAATTTCATTTTTGATATTAAAGTACATTTTAAAATGAGATTATTATTTTTATATATATGTATATAAATATATATTTTTTACTATTCATAATTTGTTAAAATGTGCTTTCTTCTATTCTCAGTTGGGACATGTACTTTAAGATGAGCCGAGCTGAGCCAGCGCACTTGCTCAGCTCTTGCCTTTTGGGCTCACTTGTGTGCCGTCTCTCAAATTGACCCTGTTTGTGTGGGGAGCGAGGCGAGGCAAGGCAAGGCGCGCGCTCAATTGGCAGCATGTCAAGTCAGCTCAAGTAAAATTTATTTGTTACAGCCACAGCCGAGGGCCACACAGGAGAGATTGTAGAGTGTAGAGTCAGTCAGTCAGTCAGTCAGTCAGTCAGTGAGTTGGTTATTGTGTGAGCTGGTCTAAATATAAACTGCTCTTCTGCTGCTGCTGCTGGTGAATGTGTTCCATTTTGCGTTTGCTTTGCCTGTCAGCGCAATTGCTGTCATAGCTGTTATTGCACTTAACGCACTTGCGCCTCCCCACACACACACACACACACAGACACACACAAACTGAGAGCTGCATGAATGCTGAATGACACACAGAGACAACTGGCAACGGCAACTGGCTGCAATTATGGTGTCTCAATGCGTTTTGTGCGTGGCTTTGGCAGTTAGCCTGGAAGCCCGGCCAGCAAGCCTGCCATCGCATATTTGCAACAGCAGCGGCCGCAACGATGGAGGCGAGAAGACAATAGCATTGAATGCCCATGGGGCAGCCATTAGCCTAATAACGCACACACACACACACACACACACACACACACACACTCACTGTCTCGCCTTGGCGCTCTTTCCCGTTTTTCGAGCTGACAAACAGTAGACATGATGAGCGCCGCCTCAGCCACAGCCTCAAACAATTAACATAAATAATGGCCAGGTGGTCGACTCACTCGACATTGTCTATACATTTTGTGGGCGCACTCTCCCTCTCACTCCTCTCTTTTTGCATTTGCATTGTAAGTGGAATATATATTTCTTTGCACTGCTCACTTTTAATCATGGCGCTGGGGACACGCTCCAAATGCCAACAACAAATGCAATATGTGTCATGAGTGCAAATAAAAAGGTGAGACAATTTGTCAAGTGTTTGAATAATTTCACTTTTTTACTATTTTATTTTACTTTTTTGGTTTTTTATTTTATTTATTTATTTATTTTTTTTTTAGGCTGATTTTGTTTGGAAAGTTTTGACATTTTTTATTTTATTTTTTTTTTATATTTTATTAATTAATTAATTGGTTTATTAATATTTTATTAATTTTATATATTTTATTTATTGTATCTATTTATTTTATTAATTATAGTTATTTAATTTATTTACTTAATTTATTTTATTTATTTACTTAATTTATTTTATTTATTTCATTTATTTATATTTTTTTATATATTTATTTTTATTTATGCAAAAATTTCATTAATTTTATATATTTTTATTATTTAATTAATTTAATTTTATTATTTAGTTTTATTTATTTATTTTATGTATTTTATTTATTTTTAATTATTTATATATTTTTATATATTTATTTTTATTCATGCAAAAATTTATTTATTTTTTTTTTTACATATATTATATATTTCTATAAAATAATTTTTCTTCTTATTTTTAACTAAATGCTTATATATTAATATACTTTTTTAATTATTAAAGGTTTTATTTTAAATAGATTAATTCAGACTCGATATAATAATAATAATAATATGCGCAACAACAGAATTTACACAAAGTATATAAATAGATGCATAAATAATTAAAAATTAATTAAATAAATATATAAATATTTAAATATATATATACACACAAATATCAATCTCTTCTTTTTTTAATTCATGCTCTCTCAAGCCAATAGATAGTTGTATATCTCCATGAATCAATATATTCGAATATTTAAGCATTTGCTCAAGTTAGATGATTGGAAATCGTTTCAACTCCAGTTCTGCGTATAGCTATAAAGGCAATGGCATTCAACATTTCAGCTTTCAATCTCCGCTCTAATTTTCGGTAACGGTGCAAAAGGCGGGGAAGAGCTGGTGAAAAGTTTGCGCAAGTATTTTGAGCCAAATGTCGAGTGGAACATGTGACAAAACTTTAAGTCGAAATTGCTTTGGCCAAATTGTTACTCAAAGTGAATGTCGAGAACGCCCCAGCACTTCAGCATTCAGAGCTGAACTGTCAAAGTCAAACTGTGCTGGGAGCCACGTTAAATTTGCAGCTTAACTGCCCTACGGCCACAATGCATGGCAGCTGTAGCAGCAGCTGTAGCAGCAGCAGCTTGGCTTGGCTTGCTTTGGCTTACGTTACGTATACGCAACGTCTGAGGTTTGGCAATAAAATTGCGCATTGTTGTTGACTCCTGCTGACTGTTGTTGTTGCTGTTGCTGTTGTTGCTGTTGCTGTTACTGTGAAATACCAAGCATTGCGAGATTTATATGTTTAGCTCGCTTAAGTGGTAGTCAGACATTGGTTTTAGGTTGAGCATAAGACAACTTTATAAGCAAAGCGCATGGCTTGCAGTCTAGACAGAGAGAGACATTCGATCCAACTACAACTACGACTACGACTCCATCTCCGTCTCCTGTTGTCAGGCTGTGGGGCCAGTCAATGGTGACATTCAAATGCTGCCAGCTGCCTGCCGCACAGATTTATGCGAAAACCTACCAAAAATCGGTGGGTCAACATTCTGTGGGGCAGCTGTTGGGATTTGCTGCATAGTTGTTGTGCTGCGCAAAACTTTTGCACATTTCCTACACAGCATTTCAAGCAGAGAGCGAGAGAGAGAGAGGGAGAGCGAGAGAGAGAGGGCGTATAGCTGAAAGGGAGCTTGTGCTTTATTATTATTTTGTAGCTTCATTTTTATATTATCGGTGGCAAGTTTTCTGCTATTTTGGGCACAACTTATGGTGTAAAAAGTGGAAGCGGAGTTGCTCGTGCCAACTTCCTACGACCAAGGAAGTCGCAGACCGTGCGAAAACTTTCAGTGGGGCTAGGCGGGCTCTCTGGAGGACTGCTTCCTTTCCACACAAAATTTGTTTAATTAAAATTTTTGTGAAAATCTGTAAATTGTTTTGTTCTGCCGGTTCACTGCGCTGCGCTGCGCTGCGCTGGCCTCTGTTGAAATATTCCTGCTCCGCAGATAGTTGGAAAAACAACCAAAAAATTATTGCCAGCAACTATGAAATTGCTAAATTATTGAACTGCTCTCTCTCGCTAGGCCCTCGACTTGCCACATACCGCAACAGCTTAATAATTAAACTAGTCAGACTCTATTACTTTTTGCAAATGTCCACAATCTGTCAACCTACCTTGGACTGTTGACTTTCTCCGTCCTCTATTTTAGTTATCCTCTTTCATCTCGATAAGTGCGTGGCCATCAATTATTTACTAATGCTCGTATAATGGAGTTGCATAATTTAACACTAGAGTTTTTCGCATGGCATTCATCAATTCATCATGCGAGAAAAGATAACATAACATACTATACCGAGCCAAATGCGAGAACTATGCGACCCCAAAAGGACAACACACGCACAAAATTATTCAAGTCAATGAACAATTTAATTTATCATTAATATAAAATCGGACAGTTTGTGTCGCCTTGGCGTGCTGCCATACCAAAAGATACAGAGCGAGAGAGAGAGAGAGTGAGAGGGTGGGGGGTAGTGGTGGAGTGAGCGCCAACCACTTGAGCTAATCTCATATATCATCCTTGATCTGGCAGCGAAGCGAACCGAAGCATCGATGATTTTTTTCTCTTTTTTTTCTAATACGTATGATTTTACTTTCAAATGCGCCCCCGCCACAACTTTCTTGTGCTCTCTCTCTCTCTCTCTCTCTCTCTCTCTCTGTCTATCTGTCTGTGTGCCATAATTCTAAGCAGGAAAGTTGCTGGCATCAGCAGCCGGCAGTCTGACCATTAATACTCAATTGGCTGTGCTTCCTGTGCGGCTTGTGGTCCTACGCTGCCAACGTCATCATCGCCATCATCATCATCTTTGTCGTCTTGTGCTGACACTTGAATTGAATCGAAATTGGTTATTAGCAATTCTTACGAGATGCTACGTCTCCGACTCCTGCCTGCGACTCCTGCTCTGACTCTCCGGACTCTGAGGTCCGTGCGCTTCTCACTTGAAAGGGGAATATATTGCAGCTAAGAAAAAAATATAAGAAGTGTGTATATATATAATAGATAATAAAAATTGGAAATCCGTGTTTGTGTGTGTCTGGCCTGGCGTATACGCAATATTCATTTTATACGTCTTCCACCTTCGGTTTATGGGTTGTTTAAAGCGCTACAAGTTGCACAGCCCGCTGCCTAAGGGCCACCGTCAAGTTGTCAGCTGATAGCCGATCCGTGTCAATGCAAACAATGCCAGACAGATGCAGAAAGAGAGGGAGAGAGAGAGCTGGACAAAGATGAGACAGATGAACAGAAATGCATATCAAAAGTTGTTCAGCGCAAATGAAATCGTTTTGTGGAGCTTCCGTTTCCGTTTGCTGCTGGGACAACTGGCAACTGGCAACTGGCAACGACAGAGTCAGCCATGTTTACGAGTCGAGAGTCGCATTCACACACGATTTTTTGATTTTGATTTGTTTGCGAAACTCACTCGCACAGAGCACTTCACTGCACTGCACTGCAGTGAACATTGCGTGCGAGTGCATTCGCTTGGAATATCTAAGTTTTCTGGCCCAGCTAAAGTTCTCTCGGCACACACAAAAGTTTTGCCAGACAGAGAGAGAGAGAGAGAGAGCAGCGAAATAAAAAAACATTTTCTGTTATGCCCACTTTTTCCCCCACTCCCCCTCTCTCTCTAAGTTACAGCATTTTGCTGATGCGCGCGTAAAATGCAAAAATTGCATGCTTTATGCATAAATAAACAAATCAGTGGAATCAAAAACATTCAAAATGACTTCAGAACTTAGATCAATGCCCATTGTAGTGGATGCGATTCGATACTCAATGTGTATCTGTGTGTGTGTGTGTGTGTGCATTGGATTTTTGTTATATTTATTTATAGGCTCACACGATATTTTTGAGCAATTTGCTTGATTTGCTTGCCTTTGCCTATTTATATATATGTAAAAAATATTCCCGTTAGATAGAAGCTCAAAATGAACGAGAAACTATTAAACAACAATTTATACAAAGCTCACAACTTGCCAACAAATATATAAATAAATATTGTTACAGCATTAGAATCGTGTTGCAAATCTTTTTAAATGCATTTCGATGTAAGCTGACAAATTTAAATAAAAATTTATTCAACCTAGAGCTCAAAGGGAAAATAAATTTTGATAAAATTTCAAGTTTACTAAGGCAAAAAAAAATTGTGCTCGTAAGTCGGTCAAGTTGGATGCAGGCAAAGTATTTTATTATTTCTAGAATGATGCTCAAGGCCCAAAAATTTACACATTTCTAATGTGTGCAAAGTGTTTGGCTGTGCTCGGCTGACTTTTGCCTTAGGCCTCTCAAGGTAGCAGCCACACGTGTGAGCCTTGAGTCTTGTGACATAAGCCTGGCCAGCGAGACGTCTGTGTCTGACTTGATGATAAGGCTGCAGCTGCAGACATGTGTGAAGCCTTTAATAGGAAACTTATGTTAATGACTTTCACTTTCGGCAGCTGAAGGTTACGGTCTGCTAGGCTGAAGTCTGACTGAATGAAGTTGCGCAAATCATCATCCAATTAGAGCTGTAAAATTATACTAATTACAACTTTGGAATTAGAAATATGCAAATGCCAAGAAGGCACAGACGCGACGAGATCGAGCCGGCAAAGTTTTATGATTAAAAATTGCTAAAGTTAAATGTGTCACACACAGTCAGAGGGGGGGTGGGAGAATGAGTGGTCGAGCATGGGCACTGCTCGCTCTCTCTCTCTCTCCCTGTCTCTGTAGCTCTATAGAAAGTTTCATACATTTGCCTAAATTATATTGACATCTAACAGTCCCGCTGCAAGTTGCCTGCAAGGCAGCTGATAAGTGAGCTAAGCGCTCGCTTGTGGGGAAAGAGGTTAAGTGTGCGAGAGAGAGAGAGAGAGAGAGAGAGATAGTGAGTGGTATACACATGAAAGGCCGCCAAAGCCATGCATAAATTACGCAAAGTTGCAACAAAATGGTTTGTAATAATTAAAACAAAATATGCTTCAAAATTCAACTTTTAACTTGTGTCTAGTTAACACATCAAAACAAAATAAAATAAAAATAGCAAATAGTTGAGAAACTGTCTGACAGCTAGCCGGCTGCTATGGCGTATACTTAATATGCCATAAAGCCAACGCACTTTAATATAGATATATATGAAAGTGAAGGCTGACTATAGGGCATAGACTTTCAAGTAGGGTTATCTAATATGGAGTACATAATGTGAAGCATATTTAATATGCCGTTGAGCTAATACACTTTAATGTATAGTATTAACAAAAGGCGAACATTGATTTAAAAAAAATAATAAATATTAAAAATAAAATGTGACATACAAAAGTTATATGTATAAATATAATAAATAAATATATAGCTTTTCTTTTTTTATTGGACTTTTTACTTTATTATTTTGGGTTTCATATCGACAATATATATTAAAACTATAAATATATATTTTTAAAAATTTTAAAAATATTAAAATATTATCTAGAATTACAGTTCATTGATTCATAATATTTAGTACATAGAGAAAATTTCGATAATTATCAAAATAAACGCAACTATGCTGTCCACTTTTGGCAATCAAGATGTTCGTTGCAACAGCGCGTATACTTAATATGTTGCATGACTAATACGCCATGTCGCATAGTTGATATGGCATACGCAGCACGTCGCTGCTCGCCAGTCACGCGCCCGGCAAGTAAATTCAATCAAGTTGCCACGGCCAACAACTAAAGACAATTGCAGCAACTGGACACGGATAATTTGCGCTAATTGTAATGCATTTAGCGCACCAGCTGAACACTGCAGGTCGCCTTCAAAGACAATCGGTTTGGGGGGCGGGCTGGGGTCGTTGCTGTGCGACAAAGTAAGAACTAAGCAGCAGCTTAACAGTGCAGCAGCAGCAGCAGCAGCAGGCAGCCTTGGGCCTGTCAACGCCATTGCGCAGTTATCAGTTTCACTTCCTATGCCAATTTCCATTTTCATTATTCGCCGCGTCACTTTATCATTTTCCAATTGACAACGCACAGCTGTTGTTGGCTCCCACACAGCGCCCCCTGCGTCGGCTGGCCTGTTTTCGAATTGTCAAATTAAAACGGAAAAATGTTGAATTTGATTAGCGAAGCGTTAAAGAAAAGAAAAGCGACGAGCAGTGAACAGCGAGCAGACAAATGCAGAAAGGAACCAAATGTAAAACTAAAAGAAAAACGAATGAAAAGATAATGAGCCTCGGTTCAGGCGAACAAAAAAAAATAAAATAAAATAAAATAAAACAAAATGAAGCAGCGCTGAAGCAAAACTTTCTCCCAAACTCAACAGCCGTGGGAGCCAGGGCTGAAAACAAATTGAGCTGAAGCGATAAACTATTTGTGTTGGTAAGAAGCAGGCTTGAGTGTGGAACTTTATATATATGTATTATTATAAAGAACAGATGATATCAAAAACTAAGATATAAATGGAAAATAGAATTTTTTTTAAATAAAGTTGTGATTTCTTTTTTGTTTATTAAAATTGAGGAATAACTAAAACAAAAAGCAAAAAGAAAAATATAGAAAAATGTATTAAAACTTTAATAAAGTAGTATAAGTTATTATGTCAAGGAGTAAAAATAATATTTAAAAAATAAAAAATTTAAACAAATTCAAAAATATAAATTTGTATTTTATATAATATATATTTTTACTTAATTTTCTTTAAATTTTTTTATTTGCAATCTGTCTTGTATAAAACAATAAGCAAATCTTTAAACTATAACTTTAAAAAAAATAAAAAAAAAAAAAAAATAATTAATTAAATTTAAAAAATATAAATAAAATAAAAAACAAATAAATAAATATAGTAAATGAAAAACAATGTTGAAAGGCAAAAAAATAATAGATAACAATATATAAAAATATTTTAACAATAAATTACAACTCCATTAGCAGAGAGCAATAATAATATTATCGAACAGACTGAAATATGCAAGGTAAAGCTTTACTGATGCATCTGCCACTCTATATTTCGATTTTCTATATTTCTCTCATGTATCAACTACCATTCGGGTGCTTCGGCAGCCCTGGTTAGATAATGAGTCAGTCAAGCAGGCAGAGCTATCATTGTCAGTTACACGGAAAAGTGCAGCTGCCGCTCCGGTTCGGCAGTGTTCTAAGTGTCGTCGCAGCAGCTACGCCACTTCAGCAAAATAAGCACGCACACACACACACACACACACACACACACACACACACATGCGCACGCACCCAAGAGCTACTCTTAGTTACAGCCAAAGCCTTTGAGTGGTGGATAATTTTGTAATTATTTAACTTAATGGAAAACAAACTTAATTTTCGTGCAAAAAAAATGAAAAGAAACAACGAACGGGGCGTGGCCAAGGGCAGGAGCGAGGGCAAATAGACAAGTTTTGGACAAGTTGAATGGAGAGCTGCCAATTTGTTGTGCTTCCGCTTGGCTGTCTGCCTGACTGAGAGTGTGTGCGTGTGTGTGTATGTGTGTGTGCGCGTGTGTGTGTGAGAGCAGACAGCAGGCAAACAATCAAGATACGGGCCCGTGTGTTGATACATCTTGGCCAACAATTAAACTGTAATTCTATTTAATTATGCACCGTACTTGCAACGCACAGCTAATTGACAGCTGAGACGAAAATCGAGGCACTTCATAAAATCGATGAGCTCTTGAATAAAGCGAAAACTTTCAGTGTTGACGGCCAAGTAACTATCGAGACAATTAGAACTGACGAAAGTACAAGAAACTAAACAGTTAGATGGGAAAAACGAGATTGACGATATAACTATTTAATATTATATAAGTAAAAATATTTCAAAATATATTCTCTATGTATATAGAAAGCTAATCTTATCGTTATAGACCTGGATTTATATTTAAGTAAATACAAACTGTTTCTCAAACCGAAATCCCCAGTTTCCAGAGTTTAAATCTTAAGTTAAACTTATCTTAATCGTAATCTTAGATGAAAATGGAGATTAGAAATCCCCAATAAAAAAACAAACAGTTGGTAGAGCACGATCTATAGAGATCGAAATGGTCATATATATCGATTTTGAAATATTTATGGTACAATAAAATTATTGAAGACTCTCAGTTATTGGACACTGGAAAAAATTGTGATTAATACCAAAATCTTCAAGAGATTAATGTATTTTTTTTTACAGAAGTAAAGGCGAAACGTTGGACCGTCGGAAGGACTTTAGAATAGCTGCTGGAGTGGACGCTGGGATGGACAATAAATAGGCAGTTGGATGTGAGGTGGTTGGACTGGTGAGCAACGACACGGAAAGATTTATAAATCGATTGAGCCTCTAGTTTTCGTTGCCGTCTTCATCAACCTATCATATCCGCTTGTATCCCCTTATTCACCAATATTAAACAAGCTCAAACTCAAATTACAACTATTAACTTCATATTCCTTACTTTACCGCTTAAATCTCACTCTAAAAACCGCTAAATGCGCAGTTCAGTTGTTCTAGCGAATTTAGCGTCGCTAAGTGCACGGTCGGCCTAGAACTTATTGCGCAAAGTTCAAAGGTTGGCAATTCGCAAAGAGCGAGCTGCAAAATTGATAATCCAGCTCGTCCAGGAGGCGGCGGATAAAGTTTTGAGTTGCACAGCAGACGGAGCGAACGTCGTGGCGGCTCCGCGGCCTCGTTTATTAAGTGCTGGTAAAAGTTGCCAGCGCACACAAAAATGATAATTGGCCGCAGCCACGCCCACTGCACCCCATGCCGAAACGTTGCATAATTAACACACAAAATAATGATAAAGTTCAAGACGTTGAGTCAGCGTTCAACGATTTCGTATTACAAGTTCGCCATGCCGAGGCTAACGGCCCAGCTTCTGGAACTCCCATTCGCGATTGTCCAGCGGGCAGACGGAGCGCGATTTGAGCCAGCGCGAGATGCAATGGAAGTGATAGGCGTGGTTGCAAACGCCCCAGGCGACGGTGCACTCCTCGAAGGAATTTTGATTGGGATCCGCTTGGCATTCGATGCACAGATCCATTATCGAATTGCGGCAAATGGCGCAGGTATCTACGGCGATATCTGGGGAAGCGAGAAACGGGAAACAGAAAACGTGAAACAGTCAGCCGGATATTGTTTAATAATCAGCTTAGTGAGCTACTTATGTCTTACCCCATGCCCACATTGCCACCGCATTCCATTTCTTGACCGTAAATCGTTTCTTTGTCTTATGGCAGTCGGCACTGCACATGGGCTTCTCTTCCAGCTCCTCCTCCTCCTCCTGCTGCTGCTCCTGCTTCCCCTCGCCCGCCTGCTGCTGCTGCTGCTGCTGTCTCTGTGTATCGCTGTTCGCCTCTGCTAGCGTCTCTAGGCGGAGTGCCGAGCAACTCGATTCGCTCGAGTCTTCCATTAATATAATTTTGTTCAGTTGCCTACGGTATTAACTAATCAATTGCTATTGTTTATCTGACTTGGGAATCTACTCAAATGGGAAAGACTACTATGTTGACTTACTAAGCGCATAACCCAAACACTCATTGCTCATGTTGAATGAGTATTCTTTTGTTTCAAGATATTCTATATTCTTTCATATAGCATACTCTCTTTGTATCTCCGTAGTTATCTCTACAAGAAATACTACTTTCATTCCACCCGTCTCCTAGGTTCCATCATTCGTTTCTCTCTCACTAAATTTTACTCACATAGCCAGTTTCTTCAATTCTCATAGTATTCCTACTTCTCGCTTCCCTCTTCCCTCTTTCCAGCATCCTTCTCGTATTTCCTTCACTTGTTCCACATTACGCCAGTTAAGTCCTCACTCGACACTTTGCTCTTCATTTCGTCGGTCTCTCATTACAGTCGGATTATGTTGGACCGTCCAGTTGAAGTGTGCGTTCGTACTCCGCCTCCATATTCTTCGCGTTCCAAACACTAGATGGCGCTCTAATTACGTGACGAGCAATTTAGTGCAGCATCTATGGATGGCTCCATTACGCAGCTTCCAGGCTTCTAGTCAAGGTCCTGCTACAGTGCATTATGCTTATTTAGGGTTGTGCCCCATGCGCTGAAAACGCACTCCTCTGCACTCCTACATACCCCACACTCCAGCTCCTTCACCCCTCACCCCTTTCGTTGCACAAGATGCAGCGCAGTTTTTTTTTTCGCTCTCTGTTCGGCTTCGCTCACCAAATGTTTTGCTATGACGCTTGAGTCAACATTAATTTAAATGAGTTGCCACTTAACTTTTAATTAAAAATTCACTTTTTATTTATTTAGCTGGCAATGGAATGGACTCGACCCAAGTCAGCCCAAGTCGGCCCACATTCAGCTTCCACGTTTTGCCGCCTCTCGGCCCACGCCCCTCCTTCCGCTCTGCAATGCACTTATGGCTGCTGCATAGCCAGCCGACTGGCTGCCAGTTTGATTTAAAAGCTCTGCTCAAACTAAAATAAAAAATGTTTCAGCGAAAAAAAAAAAAAAACACACATTTTAAAAAAATGGAGAAGAAAATGAGGCAAAATAATAAATAAAAATTGTACCGTCAGACGCGAACCGAGCGCGAGCTCATACAAATTAAAGTTTGTGTTATTTTATTCTGCTTGAAATGCAGCCAAATGGTTTTCTATTTAATTTTCGTACCCTTTAATTGCCATCTAAATGAATAAATAAGTGCAAATAAGTCAGTTCTCTCGCAACTTATATGGCGAGTCTCTGTCGCACTCTGTCGCTCTCTCGCTGTGTCTCGCTCACACTTGAGGATGTGATTACCACGCATATCCTGCACACCCTCTCTTCCACTCACTTGATCCGCAACAATTTCCGTAATTAATTTGCAGTCGTAATTAAAATGCTACGCGTTATTTTTCTTGCATTTAATTGATATTTTTTTTACCACAAAATACTATTTTTTTTATGCGACTAGCGAATGTGTGTTTGCTGCGTGTGCATTAAGCTAACTGTATATACATATATCTATATATGTATATATATATGTATATATATAATATTTTTTTTTATAAGTAAATATTTAACGTGATGTGTAAAAAATACACAACAATATTTATGTTAAGCTTATCATAAACTGCGACCAATTGTCATTGAGGATATGCAGAGCACAAATCATATTTATTTATATATTTTTTATCTCACACTCACATTATTTTTTTATTTTTTTTTTTTTTTTTTTTTTTTTTTTTTTTTTTCCCCCCCTCCCAAAAACATATTTTTTTTTTAATAACACCCAAGGCCCCCCCCAAAATATATATATTCTTACAGGGTACGAGAAAATTATTTCCCCTTCCTCTTCTTCTTCCTCCTCCTCCTCTTCCTTTTTACCGTCGATTTCCGAAGATACAATAGCTACTTACTTACTTTTTTTTTAAATGTCCGTATATAGCACGCGCATATCGAGTTTATCACATAATAACGATAACTCGTCCGTTGACATCGGAAGGACCAAATACATCGATTTACATCAAAATATTAGGGGGTCATCTAAGGATCAAAGGACATTCATGGTAGATCAAATCGACAAAACTCAGCCGCATCCTTGCAGATCCTGGCGTGTGACATCTCACATAGTGCATAATGTCAAGGAGTACAAATTAGCCAAAGGACATACTGATCGTACTTTTATTGTACAAGTTATACAAGATTTCTTCTGGTATAAGCATTGGGACGGAAATTTTACAAGTCCTTGGTTCTTAGATAACATACTAATCCTTTGCAGGCAAACATTGGCGCTACTCCTCGTGAGTCTAAAACACCAATTACTTTCGTCCTGCGTAAGGATATAGCTGAATAGGAGCTATTTTTCTAAAAGATTTTTTTCTTACCTGCAGTCTGCAGCGAACAAAAATGCTTTAATAAATCAAAAATAAAACAAAAATACAAAAAATGCACAGCCCAAAAGTATGCAGCAAAAACTTGCAAATTTGTGTATGGTTGGTGAATAAATAAGCTGCCGCTTGAAAGTATGCAATAAAATTTAAATGAACTGCAATTGACGATCGTTTTAAACGTAATTTTGATATTTATTTATTTTTTTTTTCAGCTAAAATATGTGTTAAAAATAATGAAAGATATGATTTTTTAGTATTATTTAATTCAAAAAAAATACAAAAAATGCACATCCCAAAGTAGCAGCAAAAACTTGAAAATTTGTGTATGGTTGGTGAATAAATAAGCTGCCGCTTGAAAGTATGCAATAAAATTTAAATGAACTGCAATTGACGATCGTTTTAAACGTAATTTTGATATTTATTTATTTATTTTTTTTCAGCTAAAATATGTAGTTAAAAATGAATTGAAAGATATGATTTTTTTTAAAATGTATTTATATTTATTTAAATAAATTTCATTACTGAGCTAAAATAAAATATGTTGTTTCCTTCTCCTCCAATACAAAGCGAATTCTCCGAGTTCCTCACGTCTAAGTTTTTAAGGCATAACTGCACCATATCCTTTCGCAGGACAAAAGAAAATGATGCGTTAGGATCGTGTGAGCCATTCGCATCGATCCCCATCAAAATATTGGGGGGTTATCTAAGAGTCCAGGACTTGAAATGCCGAGCGGCCTCGGCAGCTAAGGAAATCACCCAAAACACGCTAAAACGCCAATATCTCGTTAACCGCCAGGACGATTTTAATGTTCTTTGGCCAGTTGGTAGTCCTGTTGACCCCATTTAGTGTGCTGTCAAATTTGCCAGGATACGCAAGGATACGGCTGAGCTAGAGGCAGTTTTCTCTGCACAAAAAAGTCCCTATTTATCCGTTGTTAAAAGGACTTTCGTCCTTCTACTTTCATATTCGTCATCAGTGGCCTAAGGACTTTCTATGGTAAAAAAGACAAGCTGCTAGTCCTTCAAATAGCCAAGTTAAGGTGGCAGTTGGCCATTTTTCGACCAAACAGCTTGCAAAAATTTGGGATAAAATTTTTTATGGAATCCTCAAAATCCTTGAATGCCAATCGATAGCTGAGTTGCTCACAAGCTCAAAATGGTATGTTCTTACAGGATCGTCAAGGATATGACTGAGTTATGGCTATGCAAAGAATATCCTGATATAGAAAATAAGCTCTAACTTGGTCATATCCTTGCAAATTTTGATAAGACTCGATGCGTTGACATCGGAAGGACCAAATACATCGATTTACATCAAAATATTGCGGGGTCATCTAAGGATCAAAGGACATTCATGGTAGATCAAATCGACAAAACTCAGCCGCATCCTTGCAGATCCTGGCATGTGACATCTCACATAGTGCATAATGTCAAGGAGTACAAATTAGCCAAAGGACATACTGATCGTACTTTTATTGTACAAGTTATACAAGATTTCTTCTGGTATAAGCATTGGGACGGAAATTGTACAAGTCCTTGGTTCTTAGATAACATACTAATCCTTTGCAGGCAAACATTGGCGCTACTCCTCGTGAGTCTAAAACACCAATTACTTTCGTCCTGCGTAAGGATATAGCTGAATAGGAGCTATTTTTCTAAAAGATTTTTTTCTTACCTGCAGTCTGCAGCGAACAAAAATGCTTTAATAAATCAAAAATAAAACAAAAATACAAAAAATGCACAGCCCAAAAGTATGCAGCAAAAACTTGCAAATTTGTGTATGGTTGGTGAATAAATAAGCTGCCGCTTGAAAGTATGCAATAAAATTTAAATGAACTGCAATTGACGATCGTTTTAAATGTAATTTTGATATTTATTTATTTATTTTTTTTTCAGCTAAAATATGTTAGTTAAAAATGAATTGAAAGATATGATTTTTTTTAAAATGTATTTATATTTATTTAAATAAATTTCATTACTGAGCTAAAATAAAATATGTTGTTTCCTTCTCCTCCAATACAAAGCGAATTCTCCGAGTTCCTCACGTCTAACCATATCCCCACCCCCCTCCCCCCGAACAAAAAAAAGAATGATAGAGTATGATGTGCTCCTCCCCCCCCCCCCAACACCGGCTAATACGGCCTGACTCCCCGGCCCCCCCGCCGGCCCACCCCCCCCCCAACCCGCTCCAACCCCCACATCCCCTCACCCCCCGGCCCATTTTCATTTTCCTTCCCTTGGTGTGCCGGGCCCCCTTTGTGTGCCGTCCCTTTCCCCGGCCCCAGCCCGCCGCCGGGCTTTTTCCCTCCCCAAAAAGGTCCTATTTCTCCGTTGTTAAAAGGACTTTCGTCCTTCTCTTTCATATTCGTTACGTGCCTAGGCTTCTTGGTAAAAAGCACTGCTGTCCTTCAATGCCTTAAGTGGCGTTGCCTTTTTCGGCCCCTTGCAATTTGGGATACATTTTTTATGGAATCCTCAAAATCCTTGAATGCCAATCGATAGCTGAGTTGCTCACAAGCTCAAAATGGTATGTCCTTACAGGATCGTCAAGGATATGACTGAGTTATGGCTATGCAAAGAATATCCTGATATAGAAAATAAGCTCTAACTTGGTCATATCCTTGCAAATTTTGATAAGACTCGATGCGTTGACATCGGAAGGACCAAATACATCGATTTACATCAAAATATTGGGGGGTCATCTAAGGATCAAAGGACATTCATGGTAGATCAAATCGACAAAACTCAGCCGCATCCTTGCAGATCCTGGCGTGTGACATCTCACATAGTGCATAATGTCAAGGAGTACAAATTAGCCAAAGGACATACAGATCATACTTTTATTGTACAAGTCATACAAGATTTCTTCTGGTATAAGCATTGGGACGGAAATTTTCCAAGTCCTTGGTTCTTAGATAACATACTAATCCTTTGCAGGCAAACATTGGCGCTACTCCTCGTGAGTCTAAAACACCAATTACTTTCGTCCTGCGTAAGGATATAGCTGAATAGGAGCTATTTTTCTAAAAGATTTTTTTCTTACCTGCAGTCTGCAGCGAACAAAAATGCTTTAATAAATCAACAGAAATACAAAAAATGCACAGCCCAAAATTATGCAGCAAAAACTGAAATTATGCAAACTGGTGTATGGTTTGTGAATAAATTTCTGGTGCCGCCTGAAAGTATGCAATAAAATTTAAATGAACTGCAATTGACGATCGTTTTAAACGTAATTTTGATATTTATTTATTTTTTGTATATACCCTCGAACCCATTTTCAATGGGCAAAAAAACAAAAAAAAATCTTTAAAAAATTTATTAACATCAGCTTTAATTAATATATTCCCACCCAATTTTTTTTTTCCTTTACATTTTTTTTTAAAAAAATCAGGGTATAATGGTTTTGTTAAAATGTATGTAACAGGCTGAAGGAGGCGTGGCAGACCCCACAAAGTATATATATTCTTGATCAGGGCGACGAGAAAAGTTGATTTAGCCCTGTCCGTCTGTCTGTTCGTCCGTCTGTCCGTCCGTCTGTCCGTCTGTCCGTATGTTTGAACGCGTCGATTTCCGAAGATACAATAGCTAGAGACTTCAACTTTTTATATGTCCGTCGCAATGTTCATATGATTGAAGCTATTTTAAGCTTAAAGCGGGCTGTTATATATTAACCTTAAATTGGGGTTTATAATTTAGCAAAAAAAATTATAAGTTTTCATACTTAGAAAAAATGACTAAATACCCGAAAAACGGCAAAATCTCCACAGCCCATTGGGCCTCGGCAAATCTTCTAGAGTTTTAGTGCTAGAACGTCCAAATTTGGCATTATTAAAATTACTGTACTGCTTGAAAAATCGATCTATCGATGGGATTAAACATCAAAATATTTTTATGAATCACTATAAATTAAATATATGTATATAAACATATAAATCTTTTTACTTGAAATTCGGAATGTTTACTCGAGTGTTTACCAATAGACTAACTCGGATATTTTTCCAGTAACAAAAGTTGGGATCTTAATAGTAGTATATAACTATCATACCATATGTAACTGAAAGTATTTCCCTGCACAAGCAGACCAAAGCGAATTCCGTCAGCAGCTCCTACGAAGTTGCTTTGCAAAATGCCAATTGACTTGTGACTGCTATTTCAATGCATTCATAATTCTAACAGCCATTCAAATGGCGCCCAAAGCATTTCTGGCAACATTCAAAGAGAGAGCAAGAAAGAAGAGAGAGAGAGAGAGAGAGAGAAAGAGATAGCTTGAGTAGTTGGCATGCAAATGCGTTGCCAAGTTGCCTTTGGCTCACTGTCGATTGGCTTCAATTTATTTTACGAGCATCCAATGTGTTAATTTTCTCTGCCCGACATTTACAATTAATTGCAATCGATGCTCAGCACACACACACACACTCGCACACTTGCATACTCAGCTTATCTGAGCTGCATGTCAACGTTGTTGTTGCGTTCACTGTCCACGCATATTAAATTGTTTGGGCTTATTGAACTATTTGATTTTGGTTGACTGTTTGTCACGCAGTCAGCGCCTTTCAATGCGCCACGCCCACTGTCCGTACGCTTTGTGGCACTGAGTGCACATGCTCTTCATTTGGAATTGATGTATTTACATCCGTTTGTAATTTCCTACGTGCGCTCGAATATATTTTACCCAAAATTTGCCAAACACTGCAGCCAGCCAGTGAAGCAAGCAGTCAAACACACACACGCACACACACACACACACACATACACACATACACATACGTACACTTGTGTGTGCGCTTAGTCTTTGCTGTATATATCCATGACTATATCATCTATGACTGCAGGTTGTATTGCTTTAATTTCGCCATCATTCCACCTGAGCTCAGCTGCATGCAAATTTTATTTACACCCTCCCTCCCCTCCGGCCACTGCTTGGCCCCACTCTGTCAATATTATTGATCAGGCGTCAAATCTTGCCAGCAAATTGTGGCACATTCCCATCGAGAGTTGCACAGAGCACTTAGCTCCTCTATGTGTGTGAGTGTGTGTGTGTTTGTGTGGGTGTGGGTGGGTGTATCTGTGTGTGTCCTCCAGACATGCTCAGGTTATTCCGTGCGGAAGTGCGGAGCTGTCATTGTGTGTGTCTGCAGAACAATTAACATAAGCTAGTGGAAAACAAGTCAAAATTGTCAGCTGTGGAGTCTTAGCTGTAGTTGATCGACTAGCAGATACCCTGTAAAAGATGGAAGGGGGAATGGAAGCTCTCTAAAGAGAAAGAAACCTACTTAATACAGAGAACTATATCAAATTCAAGTGAAATGCTTATAATATACAGATCTATATAAAATGATAGACTAGCAGATACCCTACAAACAAAAATTAGGAGAACTACGAATTCTTTAAGACAGATTCAAGTTCATTTAAGCTCTATATTTACTAAAGTTACACTTGATGATCGACCCATAGATACCCTGTAATACTAATTAGTCCAGCTATGGAGCGAGAAACTGATTAGAGAAAGAAACTATTATGAACTTTAATTGCTTTAAATACAAATGTGGTAAAAATTGAAAATCTACGCTGATCGACTAGAAGATACCTTGCGTTGATCTGTTTCTTTTAATTTCCTTTTCAGTATTAAAAGAATGCTTTTACTCTGCAATATCTCCAAACTTAGATAGAAACTTATCTTCAGAGGACAAATATTTGTTAGAGAAGGAAAAACTTATTTTAAGTGTTTTCTTATTAACTTGGAAATGGCTCCAGAGCAATTGCCCAGTTGTAGTTAAAGAGAGTTTCGTATATTTGTTTGCTCTATTAATTTTTGTTGGCCATAGTTGGATGGCCTAAAGGCTCGGCGCTTCCCATAAAATTTAATTGAGAGTCAAGCGAAGCAAAAAACTGAATAGAAAATAAACTGGCACACGACAAAGCACTTCCGCACGCACACACACAAATGCAGAGGGAGTGAGAGAGGGAGAGAGAGTGACAGATAGAGAGAGAGAGAGAGAGAGAGATAGAGACAAAGACTGAGACATCGCAGCACTTGTCTTGCGCCTTATTAATAAAACAAATACTAAAGCGCGTAAAAAGAAAGCCAAAACAAAATAGGGGAAGAGAGAGAAGGAGAGAGAGAGAGAGGCAGAGTGAGAGAGAGACTGAGTTTGGCACGGCATTTCCATATATAAGCCGCATTTTCAATAACAAACGCCGTCAGCTGTATGACTCAAAGTTCGACAAAGTTTCGAGCTTTCCACAAGTCGCACTGGCAGCGCCTTCTGGTTGCTCGTTTTATTTTCATTGAACATTTCATTGACACTTTGACAGCAACATTGACATTTGCGTGACTCGAGTGATTAGAATATGTGCGCCGCAAAGTAGGCAGCCAACAAAGTTGCTACCCAACTCGAGGCGACTGCCTTCTCTGGTTGCTCTGCCATGAAACTCAACTCTTGTGCGCATAAAATGCCTGACTTAGTGCTCTATAGCTGCTTAAATCCTCAAAGCTTACTTTCTCACTCTCTCTCTCTCTCTCTCTCTCTCTCTCTCTCTCTCCTCTGTCTCTCTCATTATTTCTTCTTTGATGACAATGCGAAATGCCAGCTTGCTCTGTGTTTTCGGATATGCTTTCTGCTCAAAGTCGTCCTGAATATTGTACGAATATTTATATGTATATGCTTCAAAGGCAATCTTATATATGTATATAGGGAGTAAGTGGATTAAATGAAGATTTGATAGGTGAAGAATTGTTGGTTTGTTAGTTGGGCATTAGAAATGATTTTGGGTGATTATGGAGGTCATAATTCCAGAAATTTTATAAGATTAAAGTTCTACTCAAAGATTTTTCGTTAGGCTGGGTTGAACTAAGAAGAAGTAAGATATTGACATAATTTAAGAGGATACACATAGATATAGTTTACTATAGCTAACTCATAGAGCAAACATTATTCAATGATACTCAAAAAATGTATTTATTTATTTGATTTTAAATCAACTTTTTGCCAATATATTATTAATTTGCATTATTTATCATAATTATTTACATATTTTATTCTACCATTTATAATATTTTATTATTATTTAATTTTATTTTATTACAATACTAGTTAGTTCATCTTCTTACACTTGCCCAACTGTGCTTGTGCTGCAGTTCTCTGCTCGATTTCCTGTAAATCTTGTGGCATACATAATTGAAGCTGTTTACCTTAACGCTATAGACAGCTGACTCGACGTGCAGCGGAGAGGAGCACAATGTGTGTGCTTTATAGGCAAATTGATATGCTATAAGCGAGAGTGAGAGCTGAGGCTGCTCCTGCTGTTGTAGCTACTAGCAGCAGCTGTTCGATGAGCTCCGTTCAGTTCGTTGTAGCTCGTAGCTTGAGGGGTTGTGAAATTTATTTGGCTTGTAATGCGATTCAATTGCTTGTCGCCTGGATAATGCAGGCGTATCGCTTACCTCCCTATCCTGAGATAAACGAGTTGCGCTTAAAACGTTTGATGTGCCAATTTTCAATAGTTGAGCGAGACTGAGCTAGTGTGCGAGCGAGAGAGGCTATATGTGTGTATACCCCACAGACGCAACGCTTGATTTAGTGTTTTATTGTTTATTGCCTCGAGTTTTGTGACTGTTGGGAGTCCAATCTTGAGCCGGAGCTCAAGTACGAGCTGCAATGACAGCTTGTTGTTATAGTAGTTGGTGCTCTCGCTGTCCAGCGAGTGGCAGAAGTTTTTGCATTTGCTGCACTTTATGCGACTGCTGCTCATTTTTATTTTTATTATTTGCCACTGCAGCCGATGACAAACTTTTCTGTTAAGCCAACTTTTGCACTTTACTTAGTTGAAGCACTACTCCCGACTCGACTCTGGCTCTGATGGCTGCCAAAGTTTTTGCTCAGTAATTCCACAACAATAAAAATAAATACAATAATCAGAAGAAGCAAATAATAAAGCAGCTTTACCTTAAATGATTCAATTTGCCCCTCAAACAGAGAGAGAGAGAGCAAGTGAGTGGGAGTGAGTGAGATAGAGTGTGCAAAAGCAAACCTCAATTGAATTAGCGATAATTGAGTTTTGCTCTGTCACAAACGATAAACATCAGCAGAAAGTCGGAAGTCAACTCAAAATAATTCAATGAAATGCAACAAATTAAATAATATATTTTTAATATGTTAGAGAAAAGGAAATGGGCCCATAAAAATGTATATATAGATATGTAACAATAAATAAAATTCTTTTTTTTTTATAAAGAAAGGAAATGTGCAGACGATGTTTGTGGCTAATCAACTTTTTATAGAGCTTATGCCAATAATATATATGTAAGCAAAAGGAATAGAAATAATAATATTAGAAAACTTATTGTATAGTGACTTATAATTTTATAATGTATTAAAGTATTTTAGAGTGTGGGAAAAATAAGAAAAAAAATTTATAAAATATGAAAAGAAAGAAATAAAACAATTTATTTACTGATAAAAAAAAAAAATAAAAAAAAAAAATATATCATTGCATTTATTTATTTTTTATTTTATTTTATTTATTTAATTTTTAGTTTTACTCAAAGATATTGAACGGAAGTCAACTAAAATTAAAAAGGTTAAACATTTTTTTATTTGATTTCAGTTTAACTGCTGAATAATTATTTTTAAATCAATAATTATTTTTAAATTATATTTACAGGCCTTCTTCTAAACCTAAACAAAAGAAAAATAAAGTTTGCTTTAATTTAATTGAATTTTCTAATCAAATATTTAATCGCAATAATCTGTTTTAGAGAAATCTTCAATTCCTTTTCTACATATTAATTAAATAGATTTTTTGTTTGTCAAATTATATATGTCAAAACAGTTATACGAGTTATATTTAGACGAGCCTTTGCTGTCAGCTGGGGGCAAACAGCAGTCAAATGGCAAAAGAGATGCAAAACATAGAGCTTGCTAACTAACTGTCTATCTCTTGCACTGTCTCTGTCTCTCTATCTCCCTCTCTCTTTCTCTCCGTCTGTCTAACTGACTGACTAAGTGACTGACTGACTGTTTGTGTGTCTATTTTGCATTCTTATGAGGCACAGTCGCAATCGCGTCTGGAGAGCATTTAATTGAACAAGTGAGCACTTTATTAAAATGTCACTCAACGTGTTTAGCCTGTAATAGAGCGAGAGCGAGAGCGAGAGAGATAGAAAGAGAGAGAGAGACAGAGTGGCATAGGGCACGGCGCTATGTTGACGAGGCCTGGGTAAATTTCATTATCGCTGTGTCAGGCATTTGACAGCCAGTGTTCACCTACATTTAACAGGTAACGGAACTGCCGTTGGCTCACCTATGCATATTTAATAATATTTTCGTTTTTATGCAGCTGCAGTTCAACCAAAATTTTGCAACTAATCCGCAAGCAACGAGCCCAACAAACACAACCTAATAAAACAACAGAAACAACAACAACAACTGAAATAGTTAACTAGAAACTACACAGTACAACAAAACTGAGGCAGAGTGTGTGGGGAGGGGAGTGGGGTAACAGTTGGAGAACTCGTATATCATGCGGCTTGCTTGGCTAACAAGAAACACACTGGCTACAGAAAAAACTTTTGAAATGAAAAAGCAGTCAGCATATGAAATGAGTTTATTACTCAAATGTTCACACACACACACGCACTAGCTAGCAGGAGTCGAAAAGTGCGACGCGCTTTAAGTGGTATACCATTGTACGGGAAACAGGATATCGTCCTAGTTGTGGCGCCATTTACTATTGTTGAATGTGCATTGGTTAGAGCTGCTCCAAAATAGTTGCTTTTTATTTATAAATATTTAAAGTAAAGGCTTAATGAAAGCGCATGCAAACATTTGCGTGTCTCGCTCTCTCTCTCTGTCTCTGTGTGTGTGCCATAATATTTTGCAAAATGGCGGAAACATTTATGCAACGTCATCGTCAGAATGCTATGAAAAGGAAATGCGCCAAAAATAGGACAGTGTTAATTGAGCGAGACGCGGCAACAACAACTGCTACAACAATATGCAACAACAATATGCAACAACAATATGCAACAACCATTACCAGTACAAATCGGATGTGTTTTTGCTTTAGCTGCGGAAATTGGTTTATAGATCTATCGCACAGATACGTATTTAGCCGCATCCAAATTGTAAATTGAAGATGCGCACGTGCATTGCATATGCAAATTGTTTGTCGTCCTCCAGTCGAGTACCTGAAATTGCTTTTACTTGCGACTGACGACGCCTCAAACCCTCAAAATGGAGCAAAACTAACCAACAGCTGGACGAGGGCGATCTGAACAGTTGACAGAGAAAGAGAGAGACTCACAGATTAACAAAAACATTTTATTTAAACTTTTGGGTAGAATAAATTCTCTTTGAACTCATCTGTTTATATGTGTGGGATTGATTATGTTTAGCTTTGATTTTAGAATATGAAATAAATTATTTAAAATATTTTTCAGAAAATTTATATAATATAAACTTGGATAGTATAATTTTTAAGTATTTTCGTAAAAATATATTGAAAGAAAAAAATTATATTTAATTATTTGAAATTACATATATAAAAAAATAAAAATAAAATAAAATAAATTGATAAAAATTAAAAATATAAAAAAATATAAGAAAATATATAATTTACATCAAAATAATTTTTTAGTTGATAAAAATTATTTTCAATATATATTTGCATTTTATATAGCTATACATTAAATTTATACTTTATGGTAAAAATGCTTTAAAAAAATTTAAAGATTCTGAAATTGATTAATATTTTGTTATCTAAAAAAATTAATCAAACAAACATTTTGTTGAATTCCGGAACATATATTCTCTATCTCTTGATATATCTAATTTTTTCTTATAATTAGTTATCTAATTCCTTCACTTTTAACTATTATATTTATCTATTAATAAACCTTTCTATACGAGATATTCACATTTCAGGTTTTCTACTCATCTACATATATTTATCCAAGTTATGTAAATTCTTCACTTTCTTTATTCTTTTTTTTTCAAATTACTTGAACTGCCCTCGCTGCAAATATGCAGAGCACATTAGCTTTAGTCCTTAGTTTTAGTTTTAGCATTTTTTCGCAGCAATTTCTTCCAGTTGGCCGGTCGGCACATAAAAACGTAGCAACTTGACAGCGAGAGGGCGACAGAGGCAGAGGGAGAGGGAAAGGGAGAGACAGAGAAAGTGTAGCCCTTGGGCGTGGCCATTTGGCTGATGTGGCAGGTCGTTGGCTGCATTAGCTGCAAGCGGCTCAAGTGCAAAATCGAATTTACTCGTTGCTAACGGCATTTCGTCTTAACAGCCAAGTGCAGTAAGTACCAAGTGCCTCAACACCCCAAACCAACTTGTCCAAGTCGCTGTCAGTGGCATTTGCCTGCCTTAGCTTCCCATCAAGTTACCACCCTCCCGGGCCCTCGAGCGCAGCGGTGATGCCGATAAGCGCTTGCAACATGCGTGCCAAACACACGTGAGCGTTCCGATGTTGGCCAGCAACAAAAAAAAAACAAGAAAATACCGAAAAAAAATCTGGCAAGGCTAAGGATCGCTGACAGGGCTGCGCGCGTAGAGGGGCAGCACCTTTACCATTAACCCGACTGTGGCTCTGCCTGTGGCTGTGGCTCCACCTGCCACCACTGCCGGCGGCACAGCTTCCTTGCTATTAGTTGTCACCCCTCCCCTTTCCACCCATTCCCTTGCCCAGCACACTGTGGCCTGTTGTTGTTGCCATACTCGCTCGTAATGCAAGAAGAGTATATTAGATTTATAAATATATACTATATTGACTATGCTTGCCTATCTAATTTTCTTTATAATATGATAAAAATTATTAAATAATAATTATATATGTATGCTTGAGATGGGAGGGTATATTAGGTTTTTGAAATGCTTGCCTGTCATATTTACTTTTTAATATAATAATAATTATTAAACGTCTATGACTTATGTTAGATTAGTAAAATGTTAGGCATTTTAGTTTACCTATTAATTATTTAATTTTAGATTTTTTTCTATTTTTGTTATTTTATTTTATTTGTTTATTAAAGCTTTTAATCACTATTTTTTTTATTTAATTTTTTTTAATTTAATTATATTTTATTTTAATTTATTTTTTTATTTTTATTTTTTCATTTATATTCATTCATATTATTATTTTATTTTCCCATGAACATTTCTCTAAAACTCATATAAATATAAATATATAATTTATTATATATATTCCTATGACATCTTAATTTTATATATCACTTCTCTATTACTAAATTCTCTTCAATTGTTCAAAATTCTCGAGCGAGTATGATGCAGTCGGTTAGCTTTATTTTCGCAAATTGTTGTTTTTGTTGGCTTGGTTGTATAAGTGCAACATGAATCGTGCATACCAAGGAACCGTCCACAGCTGCCCCAAAATCTACCGTTTGTTGCTCATCTGCATCTCTTCATCTCTCACACATACTCCATCTCTCTCTCCCTCTCTCTCTCTTACGCGCTCCTTCTCTATCTCCCTCTATCCAGCTGCCATTGTTGTTTTGGTAGCTGTCGTTAGAGCTGGCCACAGAACTAATACACTGACAATGTTCTTCCACCTGTGTGTGCGTGTGTGGCCTGACATGTGTATCAGTAGTGTGTGTATATGTGTGTGTGAGTGTGTGTGTGTGCGTGCAGTTGACTATGTATCCAAATGTTTGTTAGTCTTGTTTGGCCCGTACTAAGATATATGGCAGCTGCCAAAAGATGCAAAACATGACTTTTCTATATGCGAGCAGGCAGAAACATGTCCTGCTGTGTGCCTGCCCCATATTTGAACATATCGAGTGGAAGCGTGTGAGAGAGAGATAGAGTGAGAGAGCGAGGTATATATACATATACATATATATTGTTGTTATTATGTATTTAGTCGAATGGCACGTCTTATGATACTGAACAGACTTTGCCAGGAAATTTGCTGCTCTTCATAAAAATTCAAGCGTAGTCCGGAAAAACAAAAGGAAATGTAAGAATATGCCATTAGACAGGTGTGATAATTGCACGAAATGAACTTGAAGAGTTAAAACAAAATATAATTAGTAAAATAAGTTCCGATTATTTACTTGAACTCCCATGAACTCTCAGTACAGGCAGATGGAGGCACGGACAGCCAGGGAGACCTACGAGCAGACAGACTAATAAAACGAAATCGAATCAGCTGTTGATCCTCTCCAAGACTACCATCAATATACTAGTATATATCGCCTCCCCTATCAGGGAATATAGAGTATCAGAAACTCGAACCGACTTTTGTTAAATGTATTCATAAAACACTTTGTCCAGCTATAACAAATGCGACTTTCTTTGCTGTGCCTGTCTTTGCTGATGCTCTTGATATTCGGAATTCCTCTTTGTCCTCTGCCAGCCTTAGCTCCGCTACGCCAATGCGTTCAGTCAGCCGCGACAAGTCCTCGCGAAGCTTCGGAATTGCTGCCCGCTTTCTCTCCAGGAACTCTAACGTGTCGTCGTAGTCTGTCATTAGGGGTGGGTAAAATACCAGTGGGCCAGATGTTTTCAGCTTATATAGATCCCGTTGAAGCCTACTATGCGTCAGCTTGCCCAGGTAGATGAGCTTTTGACACTGTGCTTTTTTTTCTTCGCTCTTCCTCATCTCGTCCTTCATGCGGAAGTGGGTCCAGCGCTCCATGAACGTCTTGCACTTGTGATGGGCCAACGCATGTATATTAAACTGGATTTTCTGATGAAGGCGATGCAGCTCCTTATTGCGCTCTACAAGAAGCGGGAGAACAATTGATAAGATTGCGTCATAAGTTTGTTGGGTTCTTAATCATCCTTACCTTCAATTTTAGTGCTCAGCGCAAGTGTCTCTGCCTGCTGGTTTAGATAATCCTGCATTTTGAGTCCACCGCCCAGATTCTCGAGCTTGTCGGATTTCTAAGTAATGAGAGAGTTATAAGAGATAGAGAGTGCAGTGCAGTCCACAGCCTTACTTGTTTTATATCAGCAAATCGATGTTGAGCGTTGAGCAGCTCCAATCGCATTTCGGACAATTCATCTCTCAAGACGCCCATCCGACGCAAAGTGTCGTCCACATAGATGGACAGATGAGTGAAACTGTCTTTGGTTAGGAGAGTGTTTCGAATGACGTGCTCCAAGTGCACTACCTTGAGGGCGGAGTCCATGCGGGTCGCCTCGAGCTCCTCGTTCAACTTGATCGACTGGGTGTGCGCCTGGTCCAGCGTCTTGCTCTTGATCTCAAGCAGTCGATCAAGCTGGAAGAGGGACTTTCGCCAGCGCTTGTAATTGAGCTTATCGAATTTTTTCTCAACTGTAATATAGGTCATTTTCTTCTTGTGCAGAAAGTGATCCTTCAAGTGTGTTTCCAAAATCCACCTTTTGTGGGCCAGACTTCGGAGTTGGGTTACGCTGGAAATGAGCTGCTTCATCAGTTTCTCCTTGTCCAGGAAGTGATTGAGTTGATAAACTTTGTCCTCGGCCGTAGTGACAGCACGACCGATTAGCTCATGCAGGAATGATTCGCAGATCTCACTTAGCTGTGTGTTGTGCACGGAATCGGCGAACGTTATGTAGTGCGTGCTATTATCTTGACTTATTAAGTCTGTTAATCTCTTCGTCGAATCACCGACCATAAGAGTTTTTCTCCTTGAATCAATCACATCGATTTCATCGCTACTACTCAAACTGCTCAGGGATGAAAGGCCGGTGGATAGTCCCGTTACCTTCGAGCTGACTGTCACGTGGCCCACACTTTCAGCATCGACGCTCTGTGCATCGTATTCATCGAAAACGGACGCGTCATACTCACCCGACGGCTTCATTTTGTCACTGGCCATAGCCACCTTCTTTTGCACAGCTATCGAATGGTAGCTACTGCCATCGGTTAGGTCATTGATGTCGGGTATAGGCCAAAGGGTTTCCATCAGCTCATTCCGCACGTAGATTTCGTCATCGCGACGAAGCGACAGAATAGATAAATTCGAATTCGAGGAGGAGCCTTCATCCGAATGGGTAACAGTCTTCTTCTTCTTACGTGAACTTTTTACCGGCTCGGCGTGTTTAATCACCTTATACAGGTGTAACGATGAGCTCTCATCTGAGAGCTTAGTGCCCAACGAATACGAACGATAATAGCTGTCCCCTGGTACAGATCGTGCGCTGTTTTTGCTATTCCTCGATACATCGTCAGCATTCATAGTTGATCTCTCTGCACGTAACGGCTTTCCCTTTCCCTTTGGCTTTGGGGCTTTCACTTTCACTTTCTGCAACGGTTTCGTCTTATTGCTCTTCTTGGCAGCTTTTTTCGACACAATTGGCTTCAGACTTTTTCGCTTGTGGTAGGCCAGTTTCGAGATTGATTTCCTCGATTTCCTCCTCTGGAGGAGCTCGATATCGGATAAGGGTGCGTTGTCGCTGAAGTCGGTGGAGTTATCCGCAGTATCTAAGTCAGTGGAAGCATCGTCTGAGAGTCGGCCATCATGGAATGAATCCAAATTATCCAGATAATCCTTGTTAGATATATTCGCACCATCTTCGTCCGGCTGATCGACAAACTGTTGCAGTAAATTCAGTGTGGGTTGAACAATTGAAGGCTGTGCCGGTCTTTCGCTTGTTTCTTTAGTAGCTTCGTCAGCCGACTGTTCAACAACTGGCAATTCGATCCAACTCAACTGCCTAGACATGGTTTTGAAGAACAACAAAGAATAGGCAAAAATAAAATAAACAACAAAATCATACAAATAAACAAAGCAAATGAACTTTTCGACAAGGCATCAAAAAGTGTAATAAGCCTCAATATCTGAAGCAAACATTCCAAATCGAGCAAAAGTGGCTAAGTTTTTTATTTGGCTTTTTTTTTTGGCTTTTTTTGTGATTAGATTATCGAAATGCCGTCAACAGCAAGTTCTCACTTTGGCCCAACGGTGCACCGATACGCAGCTACTCAACCCAGTAACAACTTCTTCAGGCACTACACATACACACACACACACACACTCACACACACTGACAATTACCGCAACGAAAAAATCCCTCAGTCTAACAGAACCACAAGCATTCACGGCTAAGCTCCATTTTTATACACCCTGCAGACACTCCCAGCGGATGAACGTGATCTAGTTTGCCGAAGCAAGAGGAATATATATATGCATATATATATTTTGGATCTATATTAGGTAACTTTGCTAGTTTAAATTGTTAAGTGGAGAATTCTAGACTGCTATGGCCTATCAATATATAAGCGGAAAACCTTCTTAGTTCCATACTAAATGCTCAACAATTAGCTAAATGTGGAAAATTTAAATATATATATATTCTATATACAAATATTCTTAAATAATATATTCATATATATACTAAATTATATTTATTTTTATTTAATTGTATATAAATATATACAACTGATAAAGATATTAACTAAATTATTTTTGTTTTAATTTTTTTTTTACATACTTCATATTTTATTATTTATTTTTCGTGCCTGAAAGCTTCTGCCACTCTGGCTTAAAAGAAAATTGTTATTAAGAATTAATTCTTGGTAACAGTAAATAAATAAATAAATTTATTTTTCATATTTTTAGTAAAATAGTGCATAATAAAATACTAGTTAATTAATAATATATATTTCTTAAATAATATTTTTTTTATTAGTTATTTTTTATATTTATATTAAACTAGTAAATAAAATAAATACTAGTCAATTAATAATAAACATAAATAAACATTTTTAAATAAATTAACATCCATTTTTATTACTGTTTATTTTTTCAAATTTTTACTACGTTAGTATATAAAAAAAAAAAAAAAAAAATATTATTAAATTTATGATAAATATTTTTCAAATAAAAAATGAATACATTAAAGATTTTTTATTATTAACCATCATGATAAAAATTAATATCGTCTATATAGTCAGCTATTTCATTTTAATTCTTCTCTTAAAACCACTCCAGTTAATTCACTTATTTTGTAAAATTTTCTAGTTTTGACATTATTCTCTCTAAAATAAAAATAAAACAAATAAATATGATAATCTTTAGCTCTTTTCATTCTAGGATATATTCTAGTCAAACATATTTCCGCTTCTTTTTTGTTGCTTCATTTCTCTGCTGTTTTTTTTTTTTTTTTTTTTTTTTTGTAGCTGGCTGACTGACTTGACTTGCCTGGCACCTGCTGAGGTGGCCCGTTTGGCCTTCATCTGCCGCCCCACGCCGCTGCTGGCACGTTTCTGGCTGGCCTGTTGTTGGTTAATATCATCACTCATGTATGCCGCATACTAAAGAGAATTTATCATGTCTGCTGCGGCAGCTGTAAAAAAATAGAGGGAATAAGAACGAAGGCAGCAGCAGCAGCAGCAGCAACAACAACAACAACAACGGCTCTTTGGGTGCTGCTGCTGCTGCTGCTGCCATTGTCGCTCAAGTGTTTCGGCAGCCCAACTTACCTATACACAGAAATCTATCCATCTATCCATATATATTTATATACATATATGTGTGTGTGTGCCTGTGGCTTTGGCTCTGAAGTTTCACCTGCTGCTGTTGCTGCATATTCGCAAAATTCGTTTACGTTCACGTTGCCCCCATTTGCTAAGTAGATTTCGGGCTACCTGCATGCAGGCAGCTCGTTACAGCTGCAGCGCTAAGGGAATATATCTATATTCCCCACTCGCTCCCTCTCACCCCACTCTCTCTCTTTCTCGCAACTCTCTTTTTTACAGCTTTTCAGATATATATATGTGTTTTATTTTTTTTTTTTTTGTCGTTCTGCTTTCGGGTTGGGCTGAGCGGATTCTGTCAAATTGCCTAAAACTTTCTTTATATTTGATGTAATGAATTCCCGACGTGCTGCTGTTGCCCCAACTCTCTCTCTCTCTGTCTCTCTCGTCTCGCTTTGTGCTGCTGTCACTAATGCAGAGAGTGCACAGTGGGTATCTATAGATACAGCACACCTGCATTGCCAGCGACAAAGAACGCAAAGCAAGCAACAGCCACACATTGCGTATGCGTAATGTGTAACAGATATGCACGCTAAATTTGTTCTCCCTTTCTGCCTCGCTAGCCACATGTGTGTGTGTGTGTGTGCGAGTGTGTGTGTGTGAGTTCCGTTTCCGCAATTAAAATGTTGATTACATGAAGTACGACTGCCGCTTGTTTGTTTGCCGCTGCTGTGGGCGCTACAAAGGAAAACGGAAATTATGTGTATGCGGGCGTTAGCGCTTAGCTAAGCCTCAACAACAGCAACAACAATAGCAGCTGCAGCACCAGCAACACCAGCAGCAACAACAACAACAACAATAGCTGACGCATAAAATGTAACCGTTCGCTCGTCTGATAAGATTTACGAGCTCCGCTTTTATGTCGTCCCAACTCTGAGCTATAATTAACCAAGTAAATGAGATAAAGAATTTGCAAAAAAAAAATAAATAAATAAAACAAAATAACAAAGCCAGCAACGCACTCGATAAATTTAGCATAAAAAAGCAGTCAGCACTGAATGCCGATGAGCAACAAAAAGATTTGAAACCATATGAAAACGGCAGTAAATATAAATTATTTTTAAATAATAAATGCTAGAAAATTAAATTTGAAATAAGAACAAAAATAACTTGAAGAGCATTTCAGTAAAACATATTCGTATAAATTCTGTTGATGAAGTAAAAGTATGTAACAATGTTGTGTGTGTTGCCCTTTTCTATTATTAGAATACATATTCATTAAGCAATGTTCTTAGGCTGAATACTAGACAGTCTTTGCTTACTGTTCGGGCAGCTTAGTATATGAGAATATGTGAGAGAAGACTGTAAAATGCTAAAACGAGGTCGTTGAATAACCAAAGAAATCATTCAATTGCTCTGACTTTTTGCTCAAAGTGTAAGTGCGGACATCAATAGCAGAAAAAGCTAAATCTAGTTGATTTTGAGACATTATTACATTTATACTAAAAGCTCGATTTTTTTAATTAAATCTAAATTTGTCGACAAAGATCTGAAATGTCATAAGTGTTTGCGGGCTATGATTTCAGCATATGCTTCTTTCTCACACTGTTCATTGCCATACGATTTGACTTCGTCCAATTACATCATCGCGACTCTTTACGAAGTGCCTAAGTAGCTATCTCACTCGCACCCAGCAACAGCCAGCACTACGTTTAGCAACGACTAGCTTTGTCTCTCTCTCGCACTTTGAGAGTTCATAGCTAGAACGCAAACTCACGCGGATCATAGTTTTACAACAACCTATGACGAGCGCTCAGCCACTCACTCATACTAGTGCAACAGCAGCAGCCAATCACGTCACAGCATGGTCAAGAAAGAGCAAGGCGAAGCTAAGCTAAGAGTTGATTTATTGCAACAGATCGCAAAATTTAAGTAATAATTATTTAATACTAAAAAAAAAAAAAAAACAAAAACGAAAAATAAATAAAAAATGCATTTATCTCGAATTTAATCACAAAAAAAAAAGATTAGAATGGATATATAGAAAATTGTAGACATTAATTGACGTCGCCTTTGAGCCGTTGTTATTCAGCTCATCTCATCATGTTATCTCATTATTTTTTCAATAACCTGTGCAGACAATTTACAAGGCCAGAGCAAAGGTCAGGGGCCTCGCAACAGTCTTTGCGGCACAGCGAACGAAAGCAACGAAATCCGCCTTGAAATGTGGCAGTGGCGTGCGGCGGGAGTTCTCTGTTGTTAGACAACTTACATTGCACGGTAATTAAATCAATCATACGCCCCGTATTGGCAGTAAAGCGCGCAACACGCAGCAACAGACGCAACGGCAATGGCAAGAAATCCAAAGAAGCCGCGAAAAGTGGGCTACAACAACAACACGAGCAACAACAACAAGTTGCCTTAAGATGGTGGCAACACCCACGCAAACACCTGCAAAAACTCACGCGTCGGCGCTTAGCATAAATGAATATTTATAATTCTGTGTCTTGGCGCCGCGCCTTCGCTCCCGACTGAGCCGCAAAGTGCTTTCGAGAGTGCAAAAATATTTTTTTATGAATATTTATTTGCTTTTGAAATCGAAGTTATGCATTTGTTGCTGCCCTCTTCAACTGCCTGCTACCTGCTACCTGCTCGGCCGCTCAGCTCACCCTCGCTGCTCTCTCCCTTCCTCCTCCCTCTTCCTCTTCCCCTGCAGCAGAGGTCGTCAAAGTTTTTGGCCCTTAGCCCGAGCTCGAGCTGGGCGCTCTGTAAAGGTGCGTAAGACAATTTAATTTATTTGACGCATTAAAGCAAAAATATTAACGCTATAAATCAATAAAAAATCATGCGAGACGCGTCCAGAGGCAGCCAAGAGCAACAGAAGTTTCTTTTCATTGCGAAATATTTTATTTTTATTTAAGTATGCTGCAAACTTTGTTCCCTGCTTCTTTTTTTGTTTGCAGCAGCAACAGCTTCTATTAATTTATGTGCCATTTGGAGAGCCTTTCCCCGCCCCCTCTCGCACCAACAGGCCGTGCAGCATTTTTATGACAGCTGCAAAATTATGGCAGCCAAAGTTGCTTTATGTGTCTTATGGCTCTTATGGGCATTGCACTTAATATTCGCCAACAACTCGCATTCGCATTCGCACTCTCATTCTCATTCGCATTCTCATTCTCATTCGCATTGCAAATTCAATTTTAGTACATTATTCGCTAATCTCTGCTTTGCCCAAAAACTTTAAGGCAACTTTCATGGGAATTCACTAGAAAATTCAGATTAATTCATAATTCATTTATGAATCCCAGCCTTTATTTATTATATCCTGCGAGTGTAGGCTTAGCCGCTGAAGCCTTATATTGGCTTAACAAAGTCTGTAGTGAGACTTTCAACCTTTCCCAGGAATTGCCTTGAAATTTACTGGGACTGTAACAAAATACAGCATAGATATGATTGTCCTCAAAATTTTCTTAGAATCAAATGGAAGCTCTAGGCATAGAGCTTAGACTGAATATTCCACAATTTGTTTGAAGACCTACTAAGCCTTTTTCTATTATATTTATATATAATTATTATATACATATATACATATATACTATATATACAATTTTTTTTTTAAGACCTAAGCCTTTTTTTAATCATATTTATATACATATATATAATCGAAGTATTTCCTCTAAACATTTTCTCATAGTATTTCTTCCAAATATTTCCTCTTTCTTCTAAGTATTTCCTCTACGTAGTTCCTCTACGTTTTTAATGCTGATCGAGCACACACTCTACTTCACAGCAGGCCTGGAAGACTGAAGACTGACTGAAGAAATGCTGCAGCTGCTGCCCTTTATATAGGGCCACTTTTACTCAAGCACTGTCTCTCTCAAAGGTTGAACCCGACGGCAGGTAGTGAGCAATGGAAACGCTCTCTGCTGCTGTGAGCATTCTAGCTTTGTTTTACCTACATACAAATACCAAATGCGAGCTGCTGCATACACATAGACAACTTTAGTGATCTTCTGCACTTGTTCTCTCCTTGCTTTTACTTTTACTCAAGTGCTGTCTCTCTCGTTACAGTCGAGCTTCAAGTGACCAATGGGAACGCTTTCTGCTGCTTCAATGATTTGTTCAGGAGATTTGCTAGTCGAACGGACTAGATAGACTTGAGCTGGCACACTTGTATTATATTTGTACATATTTTATTATTATATACAGATATTTTGATACAAATTTTTATGTATTTTATGTAACTTAATTTAATGTAAATTTTAAGCTAAGTCTAAGCTCTGTCAATTTTTGTATTTACTTAGTTATAATAATTATTATTATTATTTACTATTTTTAATTTTTATTTTTATTTATTTTTTTATTTTTGTTTTATTTTATTTATTTATTTATTTATTTATTTATTTATTTTTTTTTTTTTTTTGTATTTCGTTACTTATTTAATTAAATTTATATTTTTGCTCTGTTTTTCTTATACAAACATTTTTTTTTTTTGAGATTTTTTCTCATATAAAATTTTTACAATTTGTAACATCAATTTGTTCATAATTTTCTCTTCCCATTTATTTGCTTTGCCTTCATAGTTCCTGCTGTTCTGCTTTGCATTCTGCTGTCGCATTACCTGAGCACTTGGACTTCTCTGTTCGATTCTCTGCCGCATGCATTTGCTCTGGAGCAGAGCTGCAGAGCTGCTCTCAAAGAAGCCGGCAAAAAAAAAGTTAAATGCCATTGACCCAAGATATTTTGCTGCTGCTTGGAGTTAGCTTGTTTTCCCTAACTGCACTGGTCAGAAGTTTCCTTTCATTTTCATGCGAAATTTGCATATGCATGGCTAAAGCAGCTCGAGTGCACGTGTGTGTGTGCGTGTGTGTGAATGTCCTTTGACCCCAGACAACACCTTTGCTTCAAGTGCTGCTCAAATTTCATATGATACAGTTGAACCATTTATAATTTCCTTTATTTAATAGAGGTAAGCCAATCAAGAGTGCTCAAGATGAAACTGTTTTATTAAATATAAATATAGTATCTAAATTTTGTATATATAAATATCATATATATAAAACCAAAATTCTGTAGAATTCATATGAATTTGTATTTAAAATTCAGAGGCTCTATATAGATAAGATATAATTTTATATGGGTTTTATTTGATAATAGGACTAAAAAATGAAAAAATTCAACAGACTTTTACTTTGTTTTGTCGCCCTGATTGATAAAATGTATAATGATTTTTTACATTAAATAACTGCATGAAATTTAATTATTATTACAGAAGTTAAATAAAATTTTAATTACAGATTTGTCCTTGTTAAACTCTATTTATTCGCACTTCACTTACTTTTAGCCTGCGCATCTATTCGGCTTGCATTGCCAATGAGCCCACATAAAGTCATATATCATGCGTGATATACATATGCACATACATACTTATATGTCTACATATGTATGTATGTATGTAAGTGCTGGCTTGTTGGTTCATTAAATATTGTGATAATTTATCATATTTATTTGCATGTGGCTTTGCCCGCCAGCAGATTGCAAAGAATTTACATATAATTTCATTAAATTTTCGCCTTTTCTTTAATAGCTTTTAATTGTGCGCAAAGGATCAACAAGCGCTCGTTAAATATTCATAATTGTCTCACATAGAAGCTGTTTCGTTTGCTCTTCTAGCTGGGCACCTGTGCCACGCAGCCTCATGATTAATGTGTTGCACTCAAAAATATCTAAGAGGAAAGTGAGAGATTTTTTTCGTCTTTAACTTTTTGACTTGACAACTTATAGTAGATAATGGTAGAAGGCTAAATTAGTTTAAGATTTCAATTAGAGAGCTATTCAAACATATTCCACTGGTCGTGAATGAGTATTCTACAGTGGGTAATACCCTCTTTCATTTGGCTTGTCTCAATTTCCATTCAGCCTACGTTCAGTGCACGATAAACACAATTCAAATGCAACGGCGCCTAAATCATACAAAAATTCCCATTATTTTAACAGCGCAAAGCTTTCTGTTAACGCTGAGGCGAAACGCTTTGACAATGAAACACGCGCTCAGCTGAGAGAGTCGTAGCTGCTCGTTTTTGTTGCTCTCTCTCTCTCTCTCTCTCTCTCTCCTTCTCTCGTGTCGTCGGCTTTGCGTGTGTGTCTCAGGCATGCGCCAGGATTGCAGTGGCACGCATAGTTCCAGCTTTGACCGCTGGATGGCGCACCACAAACTTGCACAAGAAGTTGAAAATTTTTTTTAGTTATGATTTGCACTCCAGTCCGAACGCACGTCGTTTGAATCGCGCGCGCGCTAGTCTTTGGCATTCAGATTGAACCAGAACTGAAAAACCGAAACCAGAAACCAGAGACACGCACACATACACACGCGCACACACATGCACACGCACACACTGGCAGCAATACTTTTGCATTTGAATGGACAAGTGTCGTGTGCGGGCTTTAAAAGTTGTTTCGTGTTAGTTCCATTAAAAAATGAAATCAAAATATAAGCAATAAAAATCAAATTGAAAGCAAACAGAGAAAATAAAGTGCAAGTTTTAGGTGTGCTTCAATAAATTTGAGAAACACGAATTTCAAATATATTTATATACCGAAAAAAAAAACAAACAAAACAAAAATAAATGCGATTTGCGTGCCACAAACATTTATCAAGCATTTTGTTTGTTGTTGTTGCTGCTGTTGTTATTGTTGCTATTGTTGCTGTTCCTTGTGGAAAGTTTCGAACTGCTGCGGTTGCGGTTAATTAAAATAAAAGCGCGACAATAGGAAAAAAAACCGTGGAAAAGAAAAAGTCTGTAATATAATAAAAAGATTTTTTTTTATTTTTATTTTTTTTATATTTAAATTTGCTTTGATGTAATTATGATCTGTCTGTTGTGCGTGCTCTTTATTTTTGTGCCTGCTTGGGTTTGAGTCTTGACTATGAGTGATCCCACTTTTTTATGCAAGTAAATTCTTCAGATTTTTAGCTGATCATTTTAGAAAATTATTGTTAATTTTTATGTACATTTAGTTGATTCATATATATTTCAATAAGTTCATATTATTCATAACTTCGTATATTTTAATAAATTCATAATAAATTTGTTTCCCTCTTATTTTTTTGCATCCATTTAACTCTGCCTGCTTCTTGTATTAGTTTGGTTTGAGTCTTTGCTGCTGCTGATCTGTTCTCGTTCTCACTTTTATTATATATTGAAGCTGCTCAACTTAGGCAATGTATTTGAATATATTTAATCTGTTGTGTTTTCACTTAATTTCCATACATTATCTTCTTTTCTTTTTATCAATTTACTTATTTATATTCAATATCTTCTAATGTTCGCTAAGTTTGGAAATGGTTTAAGTCTTTGCTGCTGCTGATCCGTTATTGTACCTGCACAAAAAGTCCTCATATATGAGCTGCTTTAGCTAAGCAATTATTTGATCGCATTACATTGGTTTGCGTCTTGGCTATTGCAGATCTGTTTAGTTTGTACCTGCGTTTATTCCCCCTATTCTTCGCTCCTTGCTTTGTGTCTTGACTAAAGCTGATCTGCGCTCTGCTCGCCTTTTCCCTGCTTTTGTTCCCAGTTCTGTATACTTTTTTAAAACTTAATTTGCATCTATTGTAATTTTCATTATTTCGTTCTACCAACTCACTAATTTCACTTAATTATGTGCGTCGCTCTGCTGCTTGCGCGCCCCCTTCCTCAACGTGTTGATTGTTTTAATTTCAGTTCTTGGAGTTTTTGGTTTTGGTTTGAGTCTTGGCTGCCTCACACTATGCCACGCATAACATTTGCTGCTGCATATTTTTAGGCGCTCTTGAAACAATGACGCAGCTATTTTTGTTGTTTTTTTCTTTTTGGGGGATTTTTTTGTCCGCTGGCTTTGTTGTTGCCATCGTTTGTATTTGTTATTTGTTATTGTTGTTGCTGCTGCTTTATTATCTCTGCTCGACTTGTTAGCTGTCATTTTGTTGCTATTGTTGTTGTTGTTGTTGTTGTTGCTGGTGCCATTGTTGTGCAAACAGCCACAACAACATTTTGTGTACAAGTGCGTGTAAAAAAAATTTGTCAAGTATTTTATTTATTTTATATTGTTTTTGTTTTCTTTTCCCTTTTCTCCTCTCCTTTTCTGCTGTCATTAAAAGCACTTTGTAATGCTTTGTTGTTGTTGTTGTTGTTGTTGTTGTTGTTGTTGCATTTCACATTGGCTTTTGTTTATCGCTTTGATTTTTTAACGTGTTTTAAAAACATCGCCCCAAATCCTATTTAGTTGTTCAATCAAGCAACAGAGCTTTCAATATTATGATGAATTTTTTTTCACTGTTCACAATTTGCGTAAATTGTGAATGTTGCATTGTTAAATCTGATTTGTTAAGATTGCAACTGTATTTGTTTGTAATAATAAACCATTATACCCTGATTTTGCTTTTTTAATGAATCCAGCTCACACAAATATAATAATTAAGCAATATACATTTATTTTATATATTTAAGAAAATATATTTATAATATTATAAAAATATATTAAATATTTTGAAATTAGTTTCTAGTTCTGATTTATTTTAAGTTTTATGTAACAAATTTTAAGTTTATATAATAATTTTAAAAATTATATATAATTTTCTCTATCTATGCTCATGTTTGAAGTTATAAAAGCGGATATTAATGAATGAAAATGAATGAAATACAAAAAAAAAAATAAATAAATAAATAAACTTTAAAAAAAAATAATATAAATATAGAATTTTAATTAATATATTTTTTATTTTCTATAAATTTATATATTAATTTGCGATCTATCAACAATAAATATATTAATAAATAGATATTACGCTATATTTTCAAATTAATAGCAAATTGTATATATTAATAATATTATTAAATAAAAAATTTTGGAAAAACAATTTTTTTTTATTAAATATTTGTGAAGATTATTTCATTTAAGTTTCCATTAATTTTAATGAATGTTGTTATCCATAATATTATTTAATATATAATATATTAATTTACAATTTATTGTATATATCCTAGACATGTTTCAAGCACAAATCCCATCCAAGCAATTCCAGCAACTGTCCTGCTTATTTATTTTATATTTATTATTTATTTATTTGAGGTATTTTATTCCATATTATTTTCTTCAATTTCTCATTAAAGTAATTGTAAAAAATTTAAAAACTGCTAAACATGCGAGCTAATGTAAAGTTATAAATAGTAATTAATAGGGCCAAATGGGTTGCGTATTTATAGCGAAAGTTATCAGCGAGACAGAGAGAGACAGAGAGAGTGAGTGAGTGATGGACACACCAGAGAGAGAGAGATAGAGAGAGAGCAAGAGCAGTTGCCGCTAATCAAGTTTGATGGGCATTTCGCTGCAATGCGGCCCATGTGGGTCAGCGGAGCGTGTGGCATTATTATATTAACAGCGGAGCATCAACAACAACAACAACAACAACGACAACGACAAGGGACAACGGACAACGGACGGCGAAAGTGCTTGAACAAGGACTCTCAATTGCCTTGTTGTAAGCGTTTGCCAGTTAGCCGTAAATCAAATGCGAGGCAGCAGCAGCCGAGAGTGAGAGAGAGAGAGAGGGGAATATTTTGAATTTATGTTGCATGCGCCTCCATAGTGTCCCAAATGTTGCTGCGCTCTCCCTCCCTCTCTCCCCCTCTATCTCGCTCTCTGCTGTTGCTGTTGTAATTAATCTTTGGCCAAAATGCTGCAAAATTTATGTCTTTAACTTTGGGCTGCGCGTTTGCTGTGTCCTGGCCGTTTAATAGTTTCGCCCGCTTTACTTTTCTTTCTTTCTATTCCATTTTTTTTCGTTCGTTCGTCTTCATTCTTTCTTCTTCTACTCGCGCGCCCGATTAAAAGTGATTAATTGCCAGGCAGTTAAAATAAGAATAACAACAAGCAGAAGAGCAACAAACAGCAACAACAACAAACAGCTATATCAACTTAATGTCTAAATTAAATAAGTGAATTCTTGCTTAACACAGAAATTAATAAACACATCGAAGAGAGAGGGCGAGCGTGAGACTCTCACTGTGTTTGGGTGTGTGTGGGTGTGTGGGTGTGTGGGCTCGCCCACAGCACATAAATAAACAGGCAAATAGCCAAAGGCGCATTGTCGGCCCTTTGACCCTTCCGGCAAGCGAAAGTGTTTTAACTGCCAGCATGTGTATGCCAGAGCCCCAGAGTCACACTCACAGGCTGAGTCACAGTCACAGTCAGAGTCACAGACTGAGTCAGCAGCAGCTGCCACAGCACCACCGACAGCACCACAGTCAGCACCACCAACAGCAGCAGGAGGAGCAGCAGGAGCAGGAACACCACCATCACCACCAGCAGCAGCGGCACCATCATAGCCACCACAGCCACAAGCAACAGGCAGGCCAAGCTGTTAGTCTGGCCAAAAGGACAACAGCAGCTACAACAACAGCAACAACAACAACAACAAAAGCTACACATTTGCAGCTTTGGTATATGCTACATGTGATATTAGTGCTAATCGGTGAGTGCTTCACAAACAGACCAAATATTTTTGCCTTTTTTTTATATACATACACACATACATACATACATACATACATACATACATATATATATAATTACTTTAAATGGTTTGCAATTAATTCCAGAGGCCAAAAATTTAGTTTAAATGTTGCCAAAACTTGTACAAATTGAGATGAAAATGTTTGCTCATTTATGTTAAGTGTGCGTGTGTGTGTGTGTGTGTGTGTGTGTGTGTGTGTGTGTGTGTGTGGAGCACCACAAGCTATGCTCTTACTCTATACAAATACCGAATGGCCATGGGGCTGCTCTCTGATAAGGCTCGCAGCTAAATCAACAAACATTTTGCCTTACTCGCTCGCTTTATGTTTGCTGTATAAACAAATTATGCTAACTGCAACTGCCAATGATAATATATACCGTAATATTCAATATTCATAGATTATTAAAATAACAAAATTCAATTTTGTCTTGGAAAAGCAACAGCTGTGCCTCAAATCAAAAACAAACTTGGCAAAAAAAAGCCAAGACAATAAACAAAATTCTCATCAAATGATGAAAGGGATGCAGATTAGGTTAGCTTAGCCTTTGAGATTTGTCAGCTTTAAGCGAGTTTAAACAGGCATGGGCTTAACATTTGAGAGAGACAGCACTTGAGTAAAAGTAAAAGCAAGGAGAGAAGAAGTGCAAAAGATCATTAAAGTTGTCTATGTGTATGCAGCAGTTCTCATTTGGTATTTGTATTTAGGTAAAACGAAAGTAGAATGCTCACAGCAGCAGAGAGCGTTCCCATTGGTCACTTGAAGCTCGACTGCAACGAGCTCTACCTGCCGTCAGGCTTAACATTTGAGAGAGACAGTACGTGAGTAAAAGTGGCCGTATATAAAGGGCAGCAGCTGCAGCATTTCTTCAGTCAGTCTTCAGTCGTCGTCTAGGCCTGCTGGGGGTCAGCGCAATAGAGTGAAGTAGAGTGTTTGCTCGATCAGCTAAGCATTAAAAACGTAGAGGAATTACGTAGAGGAACTACATAGAGGAATTACGTAGATTACGTAGAGTAAATACATCGAACTACGTAAAGGGAATATTTGCTAAATCAACTTTTCTCGTCACCCTGATCAAGAATATATATACTTTGTGGGGTCTGCCACGCCTACTTCTGCCTGTTACATACTTTTCAACAAAACCATTATACCCTGATTTCAATGGGTTCAGGGTATAAATATATATATATATATATATATATTTTAAATATTAATAAAAGTAATTAATACATAAAAAATCAAACAAATAAATGCAAATTAATAAAATAAAATAAAAAATAATAATAATATTATTATTAAAGAAAATAATATATTAAAGAAAATTAAATATATATGTATATATATTATTATTATTATTTTTTTTATTAAAAAAAAATATACGACATATAGTTGATACATATATATATATATATATATATATATATATATATATATATATATATATATACATCAAAATGTTTCTCTACCCTCAATCAATTTAAATACCATATGAAATAAACAAAAACATATCAGCAATTTAAAAAGAAAAATAAAATTTGTTCAAAGCAATTATTGCAAACAAACAATTCGCTGCAATTTTGATGAACTTGATAAACTAAAATGAACATGTAAAAATTTGAAAAAAAAAATTTTGTAATAAGAGGAAGCTGCACTTCAAAGCATGTTTGCTTCAATTACTTCTTCAATTGAGCCGCTTACACTTAAATGCTTTGAAATATTTATCCATTTATTCAAATGCCATAAATATTGCCAACAAAAACAAAAAAGGAAAGGAAAGAAAAAACAATGGAATATCATAAAATAAAATACGTGCGCTCAATTAAAATTTGCAGCCACTTGAAATATGTCAAAGGCATTGAGCAGTTCAAGGACACACAACAGCAACAACAACAACAACAACAATGAAATTATGCCAATAAAAAACAATCAAGGAAATTGCAAAGCAAAGTTCAAATAATCGAAACGAAGCAACTGGTACTTAAGTAATTTTCTAGCTAAGAAAAAGCAAACAACAAAACAAATTACGATACGCACGCTGCATAGAAATTAATAAATTGCCTGTAGATGGACGAGGAGTCCTGCCAAACGACTCCGACTCCTGCCCGTGCTCGTGCTCCTGCACTCACTCTCTAATATATTCGAGCTTTGCTCCTGTTGTTGTGTCACTGTCAAAGCGCAAAAAAGTTAAGTTGACATTTCCGCCGAACAAACACACAGAGAGAGAGAGAGAGAAGGAGAGAGAGAGAGAGGGTAGACGAAATACAAGTCACGTTGCTAGAGAGAGAGAGAGGATGCGCGGGAACGAGATAGATAGCGATAGCTAGGTATAAAGAGTGAGAGAGAGAGGGGGAGAGATGGGGGTACTACATTAAAGCCATTGAAGAGCGTTGGCTTTCATTATTTTTAAATCATATCACATGGCGCAAAGGCAAACGGAAACGGATATGAAACCAACTGATGTGTGCGTGTGTGTGTGAGTGGGAGCTCGTGGGTGTTCGTGGGTGTTCGTGGAGCTTAATTCAACGTCTCATTTGCATACATTAAAATGTCACATTTTACATGCCGTTTGTGCGTCGCTCGCCCTTAAGCCATAACGGTTTGCCGTCAGTTAACGTTAAGAAGCCTCCGCCTGTTACACATAAACTACATTAGCAATTGCCAGACTCAGAGTCGACAGAGGAGTCAGAGTCAGAGTCAGAGTCAGAGTAGGAGCAGGAGCAGGAGCAGGAGTAGGAGGACGTAGCCGCAGAGGCAGAGGCATTGCAGCCATGTAAAAATGGCTTAACGCGCAAATCTTTCAACTAAACATTAATCCTAATGGTTTTCAATTTTTTCTCGCTGGCTGAAACGCGCGTCTGTGGCAAGTCAACTTAGCAGTAGCAGCTGAAAAAAAAAAAAAAAAAAAAAAAACATTGTATTGGTAGGGAATGCTCAACTATGAGATACCCTGAAAAAGCAGAAGAGAAGCAAAGAAGCTCAGGAAATGAAAGACAGAGAGATATGAGAGATAAAACAAGAAATCAAAAGGAACTAAGATGAAGTCAAATAGGAAAGAAGAGAGGAGAAAAGGTGGGAAGAAAATAGAAGACAGAAGAAGAGAAAGAAAGTCAAATGCTTTTCTCTGAAATAAAAGATGTAAGTGAAATGGAAAGGAAAGAACATGAAAAGAAAAGAAATGGAAAGGAGAGAAATTGAAAGGAAAGAAAATAAATGATAAGGAAAAGAAAGAAGAAGAGAAGAGAGGAAAGAATTGAAAGAAAGGCAGAAAAAATAAAAGAAAAGACCATAAAATAAAACGAAATTAAAAAGAAGAGAACAAGAACGAATAGAGAAGGCGAGAAAAGAGAAGAAAATGACAGAAAAGGAAACAGATGCTAAGTCAACCAAGGTTCCCAGTCAGCCCATACGACCCGCTTTCATCCACTTTCAATGTGTATAAAAAGGGAAAAAAAAAACCCCGAACCCTGAGCCCTTAGCCTCAGCCACAATTCCTGTTTTGCATGTAAATACGCTCTTTGATATTTGCGACGCATTTCGCCTGCAGCCTGATTGCCTCTGACAACCACGCCTCCCCGCCTCCCACAAAATACATATACTGACTGACTTTAAATATGAATTTTAGCGAAATGCGCAAAGGCCAGCTCATAAAATGTGCCGCCCATTCTCATTAGCCAGGCTCATTAATCAGCAGTCGGCCCTAAACGAGAAATGAAAAAAAAACAAAAAATTGAAACTGAAAAAATCAAAAAATCAAACGTTGCCCTTGACTTAGTTAGTTAGCCGGGCTGCTCATCTAGGCGGCACACAGGGCTAATTTCGATTCACATGAGAGCCCCACAGCTGGGCTATTAAGGCAGATCAAGCTTTTGCTTATGATGGACTATAAGATATCCAGTAAAAGATAGTCTCAGTAGAAGAGCTAAAGTGAAGAAAGAAGAAGAATTTAAAAATAAAATAATTAAAAATATAATAGAAATGAGAATATATGTAGTTAGGAAAAATATTTTTATTAAACAAAAATATTTATAATTACTAATAAAACAAAAAAAAAAAAAAGCTTAAAGTTAAAATAAGTAGATAATAATATTTTACTAAAAATTTTATTTTATTTAAATTATTTGTTAATTATTTATTATTATAATTAAATAATTATTAATAATTATTTAAATAATAAAAAATTAAAACATATTTATTTATTATTTTTATTATTATTATTACACTTTTATTATTATTATTATTATTATATTTTTTATTTTTAAATAATAAAAAATAAAACCAAATTTATTTATTATTGTTTTTATTATTATGTACGGTACTATATATATTTTGGGGTTTATCTACCAAAATATTTATCACAACATCATCAGAAGAGTCCATCAATGATTTTTGTTGACATGTTTTTACAAGTAAAACATTTGCTTAGGCCAAGTAAATATTTTCTTTGTTGAGTAGAAAAAATTAAAGCAAATTTGAGATGGTCAACAAAAATCTGATTTTTAAGAGCACTATTACTGTACGATATATAAATACAGTGCAGATAGACAGCTGCAACATGAGGATAGTTTTATGTGATAGTGTTAACTTGAATTTAACAAAGAATTGCTAATATTAAAAAAAAAAAAATTGATTTAGTTTTATGCAAAGTTTATAAAAAAATGTTTGTTGTTTTTAGTTCAATTTTCTTTTCTTTTTTTTTTATATTAAATAAATAAAATGAAAATATATAAAAATGTAGATTTCACACATTTATTTTCAAGAAATTAATAGAAATTTATAAAAAATGTTCCTTGTTTTTATTTCTTTTTTTTTCTACAAAATTAATAAAGTTAAAATATATAAAAATGCAGATTTTGCACATTTATTTTCAAGAAATTAATACATTCAATTAATTTTATTAAAACTGTATATTTATACATATAGCATAGTTTCGAAAGCTGCATTATAAATATTTAATTTAAAAAATTTGGACAACTTAAATTGCGACAGTCATTAAAGAGAGAGAGAGAGAGAGAAAAAGAAACAAAAGAGAGAAAAAAAAAATAGCAAACTGCAATCAGCTTTACGATTATATTTATTCATTTATTCATTTTACGGATCGAATGATTTCTCAGGCCTGAAATATTTGATAAATATATTATTTATGTAGAGCAGCTTAATGCAAGTGCTTGAATGGAATTTATATATTTATATATTTATACAAATATGTATATACATTTGTTTATTTACCCCCTCTCGCACCTTTGCGGCCATTGGGGACTCTGCACTGGTTAGACACGTGTCATATGCTCGCACACTATCCTATTAAGTTATCCTGGCGAACTGAGTGAGCGTAAGCTCAAGTGGGCTCTGCTTTTGTTTTCAAAATAAAACTGTTTCTGTTTCGCTACAATAACAAAGCAAGTGTTTTTGTTTTGATTATCCATAAACACAGAGTGGGAGAGAGAACTACAATAGATGATGATAGCTGTCTGATTGCACGCACACACACGCACACACACATACTCATATGTGTGCGTACTTCCATTTATTCGAGTGACACACATAAAAAAAGCGAGTAAATGCGCTGCAGTCGGGCAGTACCGACTGCGGAATACTCATTCACGGCTTATAAAAGGCTGTCAGATCTATTTTACGATTTGCCACGCCCCTAATGACATATTCTATTATATTATACAGACTATATAGTCACTGAATTTCTAGTACAAGTTTTTTACCGACTGCAGAACACTCATTCACGGCTTATAGAAGGCTGATAAATCTATTTTATAATTTTCCACGCCTCTAATGACGTATTCTATTAAATTTTAGTTTCCGATTTGCCACGCCTCCAATGGGAGTAAAATATATACTCCTTATCTCAATTTCAACTCTATTAATAATCCATTTTCTGATTTGCCACGCCCCTGGTGGGCAGATCGGGACACTTTAAAATTCGAGATTTTATAGGGCATATATGTAAATGTTACAAATCTTAAGTCTCTATATACGAACAAGTCGCTTCATATGGATAGCTGAACAGTGCATAAAACCAATATACTCGTTTCATTTGCATGAATGAGTATACGGGACGGGAAACCGAATCATTCTGAGCCACTAAGCTATTGTTGAAGTTTATCTTTGCATTTGCCAAATGATGGCAGCTCGACTTTTGTTATTGTGCTCGATTTCATTTATTTGATGAGTCCTGGCAGCAGCTGCTGCTGCTGTTGTTGTTGTTGTTGTTGTTGTTGTTGTTGTTCTTATATCAGACTTGAGATTGACATTAGCAGCAGGTAGCTTAAATAGAAATAAATTTTCGGCAATCGCATTGCTCATTAGCGCAATTCATTCATTCATATTTAATGATGCTTTTAGCAGGAACATTTTTATGAACTCGACAATCAGCTGCACAAATCAAATTACAGTTTTTTTTTTTTTTTTGCTTTATTTATTTTTTATTTTAATCAGAGATAATTATAGGCGGCAGAAGAATAGTTGAGAACGCTTTGATTTAAGCTGGAATACTTGATTCAATTCCTTTAGCATTCATGATTCATGCATAAATAAACTCATATAATTAAATACTGTTTATAGGCTTTTCCTCTATTATTATAGATCTAAGAAAATGAAAGACAGAACCAAATCCGTTTCTCACATTTCGTTTGTTTTTTTATCTAGCTGGTAAATTGATATGCGCGTAGCCATAAATTGTAACGTTTCAATTAAAAATGACCATGGCCATGGGCTGAGAGCCAGAGACGTGGAATAAAAAACTGAAATGTAGACAAACAATGGCCGATCGGGAGCCAAAGGCCAACGCCCCACGAGCTAAGCAAATTGAAACACATTTTGTGCGTGTTCTTCGTTGACTTTCTGTTCTTCTCTCTCTCTATCTCTCGCTCTCTCTCTCTCTCTGTCGATTTGTATTGAAATCATTAGAGCGCAGCAAGAAAACGAAAAAGTTCTATAAACTGATGGGCAGCGGGCAATGGATAGGAGGCGTGGCATTCATGTCTGACGAACAAACAAAACAAGCGACTGACGCCTATTAATCATGCCGACTTTACGTACCATTAAGCACGAACATTTCAACGGGCCGAAAGGCGTTTCGACTTTTTGGTATATCATTGCAGCATGATATGAGAGTTCCCACGGGCCGTAACCTGTGCTCACTGTCTAATGAGTTGACCGAACTGGCAATACCCTTGGACTTGGACAAAGGCGAGGCTACTCCCAGCCACTGACTGTCTGCCCCCCAAAAAAAAAAGGTTCACAGCAGCGCTGCAATATGAGCAACAGCTAGACCCAAAAAACACACACACACTCACACACATTTGAAGCCCCAACAAAACACAAACAGTGTAACTGGCTGCCTAATGGCAAAAATATTGTATTACAGCAATTTGTGCAGCACACCCCAAGCCAGCGGAGCCACCCAAGTTAGCAGGGATAAAAAAAAAGAAGAAAATATAAATAAAAAAACAAAATTTATATATATATGTATATAATGGCACAAAATGAGCAGCCCAAGGGTCGCGCTAACGATATGGTAAATTTATCAAAAAAAAAGAAATACAAAAAAAAAATCAGAAAGGAGAATTCAAGACCCACAAACAACATGACACCAGTCGGCAGTCAGTTAAGCGGGGCTGGCATAAAATAATCAGCACTCGGCACCAGAAATGAGCCAGAAAAGGCAAATGTTGAGGCTAAAAGGCTTTTCAGGTCAGACACAGTTCGGCTGCCAAATTGATTTGATTTGATTCCCGGCCAACATCAAATGAAGCTGAAAGATGCAAATTTCCAATTCGCACAAAATGCTTAAATAATTTAAATATTTTACTAACCAATTGCCCCACTCGACATAAGCAAAGAGCCAAATCAGCGCTTAGTTTAAGTCATGTAAGCAGCTCACAAAAGCGGAAAAGACACTTCAATCGATTTGCTACAACATACATGTGTGTGTGTGTGTGTTTAATGCGCTTTGCACAAAAAAGAAAAAAACATTGGAGATAGTGTGCGCAAAGCGCTGCACAAGTGCTTGAAATATTTTCACTTTTGTCATTTCCTACTCGCTTGGCATTCCTGAAATTCAAACAAAGAGCGACAAACGCTTCAGAAATATGTTAACGCACAAGTTAAAGAAAATGTAGCATACTTTCGAGCAGTTGGCGATGGCAGCGTGATAGAAAGCATATCTAAGAAATCGTAGCAGCTGTGCAGCTGTGCAGAGCTGGCAATTCATTTTATGAAAACTGGGTAAAGCTTGTTGAAATAATAATACGGAGAGGGGGGATAGAAGATGATAGAAGTTGCCTTCAAGTGCTGCATTCAAATACAAATCTTCAGCTGCCCTGAGACATACATATGTATATGTTTTATAAATCAGTCTAGTTTGGTTGAAGTTGGAGCAATATTTTCATGGGCAGCGAAAATAGAAAATATTTCAAAGCTTAAAATCTGAAGAGTTAAAGGAGAAGTTGCAGTTGCTCTTATTAACTCTATCAAATGTCTCGCATTTGTTTACTTTACTAAAAACTTTGATATCTAAGATTTTCATTCAATAATATTTCATTTAAGAAAGTAGAAAGTTGTTTGTAATGTATTTATATTCACGACGACTTATTTAACATTATTATTATTCATATAATTATTTCCAAAAATTTATATTAAAGTACTCATAAATAAATAAATTTAAATAAATAAATAAATAAATATTATTATTTTTAGTAAACCTTACAACCAAAAAAAAATTAAGTAAAAAAAATAAATAAATAATAATATTTTGAATAAAAATATACATATATCAAAATAGTACGCTAATTATTATTCTTAGTAGTGCCTTATTATAATAAATAAATAAATAAATAAGTAAATAAATAAATAAAAATAAATAAATAAATAAATAAATAAATAAATAAATAAATAAATAAATAAGTAAATAAATAAATAAATAAATAAATAAATAAATAAATAAATGAATAAATAAATAAATAAATAAATAAATAAATAAACAATAATACTTTGAATAAAAAATATATCAAAATATATATATATACTACTGTGCGCAATAAGTAAGTTGAATTTTTTTGTAGAATGAAAAATCTTCATTTATTCTAAATCAATTTCATGCCCTTCCAATCTCGATAAAATACAACTGACATAAATAATAATATTAAAGAAAAATATATATGCATATATTACAAATATTAATTTATATTTTTTAAAATTATCATTTAATATTAAACATTACAAATTATATTTAAAAATATAGAATAAATAAAAAAATATATATGATAAAAACCTATATTAATATAACATATAAAACACATTAATTTATTTTTAAATTTTCAAAGATCTAAAATGTATTTATATGATTTTAAAGCTTCCTCCTTCGCTTCCCAGTTAGCACACATTTTATCTGCACATCCGATATCCAACATTATATATAGCCAGTGCAAAACACTTGGAGCCTTGTCACGTGCCCATCGCTGGGTGCTAATGGCAATGAAGAGTTGAGCCGCGCCCAACACTTTCGCCCAGGAGCCGCGACTGGGGCAGCGCCGGCAAATGGCATCTCGATGTTAGTTTTCTTCTTTTTTTTTTTTTTAGTGAATTTTTGGCAATAGACGAGCGCAAATAGAGCAGAAAAATTGCGCCTCCGGCTGAGCGAAACTCGGAAAATCGGAAACTCGGAAACTGGGGCCAGTGAAAGTTGTAAAGCGAAAGTTTTAAGTGTGCGTGTATGAGTGTGTGTGTGTGTGTGCCTTAGCTCCTGGCCAGTCGAGTAATTTATTTGGTAAGTGGTAATCAATGGGCGGCTGTCCAGTGGCCGGCATTGATGTTGATATACGACAATCCAAGCTGGATGGGTTAAGCCAATGCGCTGCCAGCGAGCGTACGAGCTTATCGCGACTTTGGGCGCCTTCCTTGCCAGCTGTAAAGTAGCCGCAGCGGCAGTTTTATGGCCATCAGTTGAAAGGTCACTGCAGATGGCAAAAGATTTGTGGCCGAAATTTATGACAACATGCTGAGGCATTAGCATTCCAAACATGCTGTTAACATCAGCATTTGCATATGCATATGACACGCACACACACACACGCACGCACACACTCGAAGAGCACTCATTGCGAGTGCTCGCATCATATGTGCGAATAATGTGCGGCAAGCGAAAGCAATGCCAAAATGTATCCATAACAATAAAGCAGCATTAGCAGCTGCCCCTAACAAACAACAACAACAACAATAAAGTTTTAGCTAAATTATGGCCATCATTTTAAATGTTATTTTTCCCTTTTGCCATTTTCCCATTTTCATGTTTTTTTTCTGTTTTTTGCCCTATTTTCTTTTGTGACAAAGTGCAAAACTCAGCATTAAAATTGTTGCGCAAATTATGCCAAAAGCGAAAAATTTTCCAAATTTATTACAGCAAAATAGCTAAAGTGGAGAAAAAATCTATGTGAGCTTATAAATGCCCTTACCTTAAAGAAAATCCCCTATATATATAGAGAGAAGATATCCTATATATATAGAGATTGATTTAGTTGTTTGGAAGTAGCAAAATTTGTAGTGACAAAATTAATGCAAAAGTCCATATACATATATTAAATAGATTTTAAAACTAAATAGCTATATATTGAAACTTCTTAAGCAAATATTTAAAATGATGATAAAAAAATATATATATGTATATGTTTTTTTTTTTAATTCTAAAAAAAAGAATATATATTTAATATGTAGAATTATTTTCCAAAACAGAGTATTTACTGTATTGAAATCTAGGTTTAAATAATAAATGCTAGCTAGCTAATCATTCAGAGCTTTTGCGCTCTAGAAAAAATTGCAATAAAAAAATTAAAATTAAAAATTATAGAAAAACATAGCTAAAAATAAATTTCAAAATAAAACTATAAAAAAAGTAAATAATTAAAATATTATTAAAAATTATATTGACTTAATTACTGAAAGCAAATAAATAAATTAGAAATTATTAAATGTGAATGATTATAAATTATAAAACTTTATTTTAAATTGCTTGAAATAAAATAAAAAATTAATAAAAATAACAAACAAAAAATATTAACAAATGAAGTAAGCAAATAATTAAATTATTAATTATGAAAATTTTTATATTATAAAATTTTATTTTATTTTGCTGAAATAAAAAAAAATGAATAAAAAAAGTATTAGCAAACGAAGCAAGTAAATAATTTAATTATTTATTAATTAAGTTGTATATTATAAAACTAAATTTAAATTGCTGAAATGAAATACGTAAATAATGACGTATTTAATATACAATATCTGCCTTTGCTGTTAGTTATTGATTGATTCACTAACACAAATCCATTAGGCAGGGTATTATTCATGTTGTGCTTTAACTTTTTTCTGTAAATTCATTCAAATCGATATTAGTAGATATATAGAATTCAATATAATGAATTTACAGAAATTTTCTTATATCCCTTAAATTGCCTTCATATGTTAAATATAACCTAGTCTATCCTATTTTAGGTCCAACTGCTGTTCGATTCAATCTGACCTATTTGTAGAGTATTTTTATGTTTTTCTTTTTTTTTCCTTTTTTTTCTGCCAAATGCGCAGCTCTTCTGTGCTGTTGCTATTGCCGCAGAGTTGCCAATGGCCCCCACAGCTGCACAGTCAGTATCTACAGTAACTCTCTGTGTGTGTGTGTGTGTGTTTGTGTCTTGGGCACTGTGCAGCTGTTTCCATTATGGCAGTCGACAGTCCACAGTTCACAGCCGACAGTCGAATTTCAGGCCACACATTTGGACTTTGTGCATTTGTCGCGAGTTTTATGCGCTTATTTTGGCTCTTTATCTGTATGCCTGTGTGAGTGTGCTCTGTGGGGTGGGGCAGAGGCAGCTTTACCGCTTTGTGCATATCATGAAATTTTAATTGAATTTATGCATTTTATTATGCATATTGGCGAGAACGAGATGCCAAATGATGTGCAGACAAACTTTACAGCTGTCAATAGCTTTGACAAGCGATCTGCCACCCCCACACACAGCCCACTACCAGTTAGTTCAATGGGCACTGCAGCACTCATACGCCACGTTGGCTCAATGTCAAAGCGAGCAGCAGCAGCAATGACAACTACTTTTCGGCTTTTGGTGCTATGTTGGCGTTGGCCTCGTTTCGCGCGGGCTTCAGTCAGACATTCGCTTATTCAGTTTGGCAACATATTCAATTTTTTATGCGCGTGGCGCAGGTTTTGCGGCTGCGTCTGCCATTTCGCAGCTGCATGGATACATTTTTTTACGGCACAGATTAATGCGGCATGGGCAGCAGCAGCAGCAGCAGAAGGAGGAGGAGCAGCAGGAGGAGGAGCAGAAGGCAACGTAGCCCAACAAATGTATAATATTTGCATGACATTTTTAATGCAATTTTAATATGCGCGCGCAGCTTAATTAAATATTTAATATTCCATGCAATGGCCTGGCCGCTCTCTGACTCCTGCTCTGGCACGCCCACACACCCACACCGCCCATTCGCTGCAAATTGACTTTTATTCTGTGCCGCGCAAAGTTAATTATCAATAATATTTGTGCACATCACTGAATAAATGCAATTAATTTCCATTTGCCTTTGACTTGAACGGGACACCGGACAGCCAGGGGCCAGGGGCCAGCAGAGTCGAAACGACAAATTCGAATGTTAACTGTAATTACATAAAAAAATGCGTATATATGTGTATGTGTATATAAACATATTAAATAATTAAGTCAATTAAACAAATATCATAAGCGGAATATTTACTTAGAGCTTAATAAAACTGAAGCGAGTCAATTGAGAGAGGGTTGAGAGGGGGTAGCAGAGCTATGAACTACAATTGAAATTAGGCAATTGCTTTGAATAGTAATTAAATTAAATTAATCTCAAAATATTCAATTAATTTAACATTTAAGACTTAAGAGAATTAATATAACTTCAATTTAAATTAAGAAATAAATTCAAATGCAGATAAATAATTTAATTAAAAAAGGGCAATAGTTAAATAATATAATATTTGTTTTATATTTAACTTTTTATACAAAAAAAAAAAAAAATACATAAATAAATAAGAAAAATAAATAAATAAATATGAATTTTACAATCAAATTTATATTTAAAAAATAAAAAAAAAATAAATTAAAAAATAAAAAAAAAAATAATAAAACCAAAAAAATAATTTTTTTAAAATAATAAATAGAAAATTTATAAAATATATATTTTCAACAAATTAATTATTTTGTAATTATAAATATATAAATAAAAATTTAAAAACAATAAATTATCAAAAAATGAATTATTTTGTAAATATTAAAACATTTAATGACTTCCTCAAAACACAACTCTGCAAGAAAAATAAAATATTAAATAAATATATATCCAAAATCAAAAACAAAATAAATAAACTTAAAGACCACATCAAAACTAACAACATTCACAATTCATCCTTAACTACTCCAACTACCCGCATGAATGTTTAGATTAAGTAAAACATTTGATGGCATAACACACACACACACACACACACACACACACCTTATAATTGACATTGCTCAATATTTGGTTTGCACTCGCATTTCAAAAGATTTATGTGTGAGCATTGATGTTAAGTGAGTTTGGGTCTTAAATTTCACTTAAGCCTTTAAGTAAATTATTGCTAATGGCCTGCAAACAGCCAAGAAGAGGGGCGACGGGAACTGGCAGATCTTTAACTGCTCGATGGCTGACAGAATGGTGCCAAGATGTGGCACTCCAGTAAAGTAATCACAACATTTGATTGATTGAAATCAATTTCCCGTCAAAGGCAAAGTCTGCATGGCTGCATTCCCAAGTGTGCGTGTGTGCGTGTGTGTGTGTGCGTGTCTATTTGTCTATGCATATTTACTTAAACTTCATTTCTTTCTTCGATATGTCCTGGCGCGTGTGCCTGTGTGTGTGTGTGCGCGCCTGCGTGTGTCTGTGTACCGTTATACGCTTGAAAGCAAGCGAAGCAATAGCTACGACTCGCTCCTTGGCTTTGGCCATAGATGCCAATCGCAGACACGCGACAAGGACATCCAGACCCTCCGACAACGATTGCTGCCTTATTCCGCGAAATTAATTTCAAATGAGTGACTGATGACGATTATTGAGATTCATATTGTATGTACATACATACATACATACATACATATATGTAAATAATAAGTTAAATGCATGCTTAGCTAAATTCAAGTTGTTTTCTCTACGATTTTTAAAGCGCAAAACCAATCCGCAAAGCAAACAAATAAAGAGAGAGGGAGAGAGGGAGAGAGCGAGAGAATACGTGGCTGGGATTTTTATAACCAAATCAGAACAAGGCTTCAGCTTCGGCCTCGGCTTCTGTTTCTGACTAAACAATTGGCTGGCTGACTCGTTGGCTGCCTGGCGCTTTGTTTCCTTGCTATGGCAGATGCTTTTTGGCATTGGTTTTTATTGTTTTTTATGATCATTTGTATTCATCAATTTTGTATTGATTTGGCTCGAGCACCCATTTCCGCGTTTATATGCCAAGACCAAGCAAAGAAAGGATGAAAATATTTATAAATATATATACACACACATAGATATACATACATATATACGATTGTCTTGAGTTTGGCAGTGCCTTTGCCAATGCGAAAACAGCATCTTACGAATTTATGAGCTATAAAAACAGCTGCTGAGCTGCTGGTCCAATAGCCCGACCAGCACAGCCAAACCAAACACAAATACACAGACAACAACAACAAGCTCTACAACAACAACAATAAAGTGCTCGAAATTTTTGATTACTTTTGTTATTGTTTTTATGCTTTCGCGCATATTTGTTGATTTTATGTTTCTTTATATTTTAATTATGCGCCAAGTGGATGATAAACAAAAATTAATGTTTATTGAAAAGTTACAAAAATACCCTCAAAAGCTGCAATAACATTCTTTAAAACAAATATTGCAAAATTTCTCTAAAGTATTCAGCTGAAAAGTAAGTACAATATAAAAAAAAAGCCAAATATTAGTGTAGATCGAGCTCATACGATGAGCGCAAAGCGAGAGTGCAAGTTTTGAGCGGTAATAAATCCAAGTGACGAACGCAAGTTTTGAGCGCAAAGCGAGAGCGCTACTGTGTTTAAGCGAAGGTGCAAACGATATTGCAAGTGAGCGTGCAATGAGTGCAAAGCGAGCGCGCACTAATATGCGCAAGCAAGACAGTAAATGAAAGCGCAACTATGTATGTATGTATATGTGCAAGCGCGAGTGCAAACGATATTGCAAGCGAGCATGCAAATGAATAGCAGAATCGACTTTGCTCAGCTTTTCTACACGCGATTGGCTGTTGCTATTGCGACTGTATTAGTGTGAGAATGTGATCAACCATAGAGCTGTTGTGTAAAAGTTGCACTCTGAGTTTATGTCCAGCTTAGTACGAACAAGGGAGCGAGAGCGAGGCAAAGCTAGCTGCTGCTGAGCGTAGTCTGCGCTGTTGCTGAGCGAGAACGAGATGGCTATTGATTGAGTGCATTCGGTCAGGCTCATTTATTATGATAGTGTTGGAGTGAGATGACAGCCGATCTCTCGCTAGACTATCGTTGCAATGAGTTAAAGCGAGTGAAGTGTATATATAGCTAGCAGTCTGAAGCTCTGCCAATGTTAGTCGAAAAGTGAATCTCAAGGAGGAAGGTTGTGTGGCAGCGCGGAGTGCTAGACAGTGTAATAATTGCAGCAAGTGCAGAATGTAAGTGCTTTTAAATTATATTATATTATATTATATTATATTATATTATATTATATTATTATTATTATTATTATTATTATTATTATTATAATTATTAGTATTATTATTATATTATATATATTATTATATTATATTATATTCTTGGCTACATACAGACTATCATTTATTTAATATAATTAATTTTTTTTTAAGTTGTTTAAAGTTTCTCTAGCAGTGAGCTTAAGGCTCTATGACTATGACTCCAATCGATGCTCTCCATTCTATGCTAATCAGCTCATTAGTCATTTCAACTGTCAATTGCATTTGCATTAGCTGCTAATGCAAGTTGCAGCAAACAGTTGCAACTGTTACCTGATTGGCCAGCGCTGGGCTAACTTTGTGGCGTCTTCTGCTGCTGTTGTCTTTGTCCTGGCCCTGGCTCTGGCTGGCTCTGGCTTTCTATGATAAATTGATTGATATTTGAATTTAATGATAAGCGTGCTGTTAAGAGACGACCACTGCATTGAGTTGCCAATTGAATTTGCGACACCAGAGTGGATGACGGAGAGACGGAGAGAGGGGGGCATTTTGCCTTTCATTTTTCAACTTCAGCGACAGCAGACGGCGTTATGGCCGAGTCCTTCGTCCTTGGTCCTTGTGATGGCTTGGTCTTTGCGCAATATGCAAATTTGTGCTCTCTTCTTCTTCTACTTCTTCTTGCTTTATTTTTTTAACACTTGATGCTTGATATAAGCAAAACTTTTGCCACTGATAATGACATTTTTATAGTGCGTTGACGAGCTCGCCAGCCATTAGGGCCACAAAACTTGGGTAGCATGAGTTATTATGGCTCAGTTGGCAGCTGCTCGGGTCGAAACTGTCGCCGGTGTTGAACTAACAGCAATTTGTGTGGGGCATTGCCAATCGATTTATATGCCAATTTGCATAATCATTAAGTTCACACACACACACACACACGCACAGACAGAGAAATATATTGGCAATAAGGCTTGCATACAATTTTTACTTCAATTTTATGTAAAATTGATTTCTCTTGCTCTCTCTCTGCTGCCACGCCCACTTCCGTTCGCCTGCTGTACAAATTGTACCTGTAGAAAATCGAAAGCCTTGGGACTTGGTCTGATTTTCAGATCCATCTCTATATGCCTCTCCCTCTCTCTCTCCCTCTCTCGCTCTTTCTCTCTCTCCTTGTCTGTGTCTGTTAAATTTTCATAAATTTGAAATTGTTCAGCTTATGAAAGTTACATAAATTGTTTAAACTTTTCGTTGGCCCGACTGCCAATCTTCATACATTTTGGCCTCATTAAAGCGCCCCGGGCCAGACTTGGCCCACTGAATTATTTATAAAGGCACGCTGTGTGCGAAAGAAATGTACAAGTCGAATGCGAATTTTCGGACATGGGCATGAATATGGACTACGTGGACCGAAAGGCGGGGCGTAGCAATGTGGCTTCCTCTTCTTTTGTATATACATACATGCATACATATATATATTTATATATATATATTATTTTTTGACCAAGGTGTAGCTCCTTTTTATTTTTTTTTGGGCAACTTGAATAGAAGGAAGTGCTGCAAATTATGCCGGTAGCACTTTTCGTTCGCAGCCGGCCAAAGTGAATGGGGAAGCCCGGCCCGGCTACACTTTGGCCTTTTATTTTAGCTGCTATGCTTAGCCAGTTACACAGAGAGTTGCACACACTCACACACACACACACATGTGTGAATGCATGGCATGTATTTATTTTTAAATAGTTTGCTTCTTTTTTTTTTGCTACCTAGTTAGCCAAGTTGACCATGGTCATTAAAAATGCTTTTAAATTGGGAACATGGCCAAATGGGCTCGGAGTTGCCATTTGTGTCAGCCCTTTAGCATTTCGCAACTAAAGCGTCCCATAATAAAATAATTAACTTAAATATACAGTATTAACTAGTTGGTGTAACTAAATAACAGCGTGACTAAGAGAGACGTGGAATGGCTGCTAAGGGGGCAAAAGAAAAATAAAATTATATATAGTAATAGAATTATTATATATAGTAAAAGAAATTAAATATAATGACCTTTGTGTTAAAGGGATAGCATATAATATGATAAAACAAAAAATTAAATATAATATATCTTATATATGTTATATATGTTTTCCATGATGAAAGAACTCGCCTGCATATTGTAAAATTTTCTAAATAAAATAAAAATTCTGGTCAAACTTATCATGTACTTCCTTAATTATTATGAAGTCATTATAGCCAAGTTTATAATCTGAATTATCCCATTTTAAGTGTGGATCGCAGCGCATTTCCTGTAGCTCCTTTTCACTTTCTACTAAAATCTTAAATTCGCTTGAAATGTAAAATTATTTAACCAGAGTTCTGTACTAAATTATTTATTATCCGCCTTATCCTACTACATTCTCGCCTAATGCGATACAAGAAGAAGCACGGCTCAGTATTTAGAATGTAAATTAAAGCCGCTTTTAGTTAACTTAACCCACTGGCTAACGGGAACGGGGCAACGGGGCGTCCAAGTCAATCTTCGCGCGCGGCTAGAGCGCAGCGTGCATAATCCGCGCACTGAGCAAAAGTCAAAGGCAAAGGCAAAAAGCGCAAAAAGGTAAAGGCGGAAACAGAGGTAGAGCTGAGGGCAGAGCGAGCTGCATTGGCTGTGCGGACGGCACTTTGACTAACTTTGAGCCAGCTTTTTGTGGCTCAAATGGCATTAAGTGTTTTAATTTGCCAGCTAAACTGAACTTCATAATTTGTACAGCATGACTGTGAATACACCTGACTAGGCAATACCCTGTATGGACTAAGTAATAGTTGTATGTTGTAAATGTATATCCCAAACTCTCTGTCTCTATATCTCTCTATCTACTTTCTATATTGCTGCCTATTGCAATTGTTAATTATGTAAAGGATGGCATTGCTGACTAATAGCTAAGTTGGATCTTCATTTACATAGTTGAGTATACTTCTTATAAGTTCCATAGTTGAGTATACTTCTTAGAAGTTCCATATTGATATGCATATATTGATTGATCTCATATTGTAATGCTTAATGCATATACCCTGTGTCATATAAAATAACTTTTGAGTCAACACCGTCTTCTTTTTTCACCATATCAAATTGCAGGGTATACATTAGTTAGTCATATTGATGAGTTTTTTGACTTCCCTCAATTCATATCCCATTACAGGGTATACATTAGTCAGTCACATGTACTCCTCGCTCAATTTATATAAAATTACAGGGTATACCTTAGTCAGGTACATTCAGAAGTCAGTCCAAATAAAGTATATAAGATTTCCCCCCCCCTTACATAAAATAACAGGGATACATTATTCCCCCATTATATGTATTTATATAAAATTACAGGGTATACTTTAGTCAGGTACATTCAGAAGTCAGACCATCAAGCAAGAGTTAAATATTATATGAATATTTATTGCTCCCTCCATTTATATTAAATTACAGGGTATACTTTAGTCAGTCATATTGTCGAGTATTTACTGTTCCCGCAGAGTATATGTTACTCTGTTACTCTTCTTGCAGAGTATATATTAGTCAATCACTCTATAATTTCTACGCTGCTCCCCCTCCCCACCACTGTGCCTATCCAGCTTTTGGTACGCAGCTTTAAGCATTCGCGATAAGAGCGAAGCGACATCGCCGTGCGCCGTTTGTTTCTTTTCAATTTAGCGCCACTTGAAGGGCCACAATTGAAATATTACGTTTGATAACTGTCGCCCATTTAGGCGACAAGGTAGCCCTGGCAAACTCTCTCTCTCTGTCTCTGTACTCTGCACACTCTGTACGCGCTGTGCCGCCTGTGGCCCCCTTTGACCCGGCCACGCCCACGCGCATAGCGAGCCGTGTCGCAATGGCATTTGTTACTTTGCCTTTTGGCTTCTGACTCGGCGAGCGCGCTTTTGATGTCTGCGCGCTGCCAACTCGCAATTGGAGTCTGAGGAGGATTGGCTTGGCGCAGGTGATTCTGGGTGGCACTGGGTGGCACTGGGTGGGTGAAGTACGGAAATTGTGCGCCGCAATCTCTTAAGACCGGCGACAAATATACTTGAGCGCCGTGTCCCGACTCGGCTTTGGGCATTACCCAAGATTTAACAACAACAACTCCTGGCCTTTTGTTTGTCACGCTGTATGTGTGTGTGTGTGGGTGTGTGTGATGGTAGTCTGCGGGTTAAACGACGTCGCGCAGGTAGCGCCGGCTCGTAAATAATTAATCTGGCCACAAAGTGCGATTATCAAAGTGTTGGAAAAATGTTAAATAGCTCCCTGGAGGCGGTGGCGGCCACATTAAAATGTGGCGACAGTTGGCCCCGGCTTAACAAATGCCATCGCAAGTCCATACCACCACACAACGGCGGGGGGGAGGGGCAGGGCAGGGCAGAGCAGAGCTACAGCCAGAGGGCATTCTGCTTGACTGCCATTTTGATATTTGGCTTCCAGCTTCAGTTGATGTTTTTCAATTATGCAAATAAAGGGATTAATTTGTTGCCAGAGTGAAGGGGCGTGGCTGGCGGCATAGAGTGGGGGCCAAAGAGCCACTAAAAATTGTTTTTAAGAGCGCGCCGAGCGCTGATAAAAGTTTCTACGCTCGCCCCCCCACCCTTCCCTCTGCATGACCCCCTCAGGCCAGACGAAAGCGCGACAACTATAAAAATTTCAATTACAACGCGCAAAGGGTGTACTCGACGTGTAGAGGCAGCGGGTAGCGCAGAGACGGTGTCAACCAAATTGACTTCATTAAATTTCCAAAAGAATTTTCGACCAAAAGGCAGCAAAAGACGTGTGAGAATGCCATGAGAGAGAGAGAGAGGGAGTGAGGGAGCGGGAGAACTAAAGTGCAAATGCAAAAGCTAAACTGACAGAGCTCAATGCACGGCAACGAGAGTACACTGAGCGAAATTATGTATATGCAATATATATTATTATAGACAGAATGAAACTGATAGGATGAGCATGAGCATCTTAAGGGAGTATGGAAACCTAATTTGTTCGAGCGAAGTGTAAGGCAGCAAGGGAATTGAGGAACTTAATAATTAATTGAGAGCTCGAGTGACTTTATAAATAAATAAATACAAAATATATTTAGTACGTGGCAGAAGTCACGGATACAATTGACCGTAATGCAAAAAATATGTTTTTGGTTTCTCACGCCCATCAGAAATATTTCAATTATTTTGCATTTTCCGCATTAATTTTATACGTAGAAAACTGTAATTGCCCCAATTTGAATCTCATCAAAATGTCATGTAAACACAATATGTACCGGAGATAAATGATAAAGGTGGCCCAAGCCTTTATCAGACGTGTCAGCCTGGCTGGGGTTTACATTTTTTAATCAGAGCAAGCAAAAGAACTTCCATGTAATTTCCCTTGGTTGGAGGACTAATAAACAAATTGAGCTCAAGACCTTGCCAGAAGAATATTGAAAAAATCCCCCAACTTAGACAAAGGTCTAATTAAAAAATATATAGAAAAAATATAAATAATTTTAATAAAAAATATAAATAATAATAATTAAATATTAACATGATTTACAGTAGAAAAAAAAAAAATAATAATCAATATAAATTAAGTTAATGGAAAATATTTTGGTAAAAATAAAAATGTAAACGAACATTAATCATTGGCTAATTGATTAATTAAATAATTTATAAAATTAATTTAATAAAAAAAAATATTTATATATATATAATATATATATATAAATATATTAATATCAGAATCTAAGTATATGAAATTAAGCTATATAATAAATTATTAATAATTATATATATATTTATTATTAACTTTTATCGATATATTTAATAATTTATTAAATATATAAATACAAAAATTAAATAAATATAGAAATATATAAATATTAATAATTATTTTTTATTTACATATTAAATAAATTATTCATTGCCAAAGAATCATGTATATTTAAAAAAAGTAAATATATTAATATACATAAAAATATATACTATAAATGTTAAATATTAATAATTTATTATATACATAGAAATATATACTTAGTTGCTTATATTTATATATATGTATATAAATATTTTTATTTTTTATTTATTTATTTTTTATTTATATATTTAATAAATTATGTCTATTGTCTAAAGAATCATGAATATTTCACAAAACTCAACTCAAATAAAAATAAAATTACAATCTTATGCCAATATAAAGGCATGCAAAATACATATCTCATAAATTCGCAGCTAAACTTTGCTACTTGAATTAAAAAAAAAAAAAAAACAAAAAGCGAAAGTCTAGAAATGTTATCAAAAGTCTTACTTAATGTCAGCAAGTGAAAGGGTTGTGAAAGGGTTGCGGGGGACACACACAGCAGGGGTTGAGTTTGTTGCTGCTTCTTCTTCTCCATTATTTTTTGCTGGGGTGCGCTTCATTTAATTTTATTTGTCTCAAAATTTTAGGCGTCAATTTCAGCTGTGTGTGTGTGTGTGTGTGCGAGTGTGTGTGTGTGCTTGAGTGTTTGGCTTTTTGTTTAGACTCGGGCGTCTGTTCGACATTTATTTGCTGTTTGCCGTTTCAATTGCTGAGCTGCGACTGGAAGTGGCTGTCGGGTATTAGGTCTAAATGGGGTATTACAACATTCAAAACAACAACAACAATAGCAATCAAAGGAAGTGACTGAAGAACAATGGGAAGTGCTGTCATATGATATGGGAGTCTGTTCTCTCTCTCACTCTCCTCTCTCTCTCTCTTCTCTCCTCTCTGCTGTGATCGCTGCTTGGGTTGTCAACTGTAGCCGATGGAGGGTGTTGCACAAATTAAGCTCGAATGAAAATTAAACGATGCATGAAATTACTTTGCTGCTTCTTCTTCTTCTTCCTCTGCTGCCGCTTTCTTCTCTGTCTCCTCTTGTTGTTGTTGTTGTTGGCCATTTCAACTTTGGCTTTGCCACTGGCTACGCCTTTGATGGGTGGTGGAGGGTGGGGGGCCACAGCTGTTGGCGCTGAAGTTGGAGTCCATGTCGAAGTTGGCTTTTTTAATTTTTAATGTGCAGTCAGTTGTTGTTGTTGTTGCTGTTGTTGCTGGCGCTGCTGCCGTTGACTTGAAGCATTTTTGCTGCAGGATAACAGTGAAGGGACACACGCCATTTACGCAGCTAACGGCATTGCGTTCAAAAGGAAACCGAACCAAAGTAGAACTGTTGGACACACTCACACACACACACACACACAGACTGAGGCCAATTTATAAAGTCAAATGTCAGTAACTACAATTAAGGCGCATTTACTTGAACGGTGGGCGTTTAGAAGTGGGCGTGCTCTAGCTGTAGACAGTCGAAACTTGAGTTGAGCAAAACTCTGGCGAGGATAACAGGAATTGACATGAATAAAGCAGTACTCAAGAGTTTTATTGAAGTTTAATTTCTCTTTTGTCTCTGCTAGCAGAGGTTAGTGAATTGTACTTTACATATTTTACTGCAAAACGGAAGGGCTAAAAAAATTAAGGTTAAATTTAAGTTTAATATATTAAAAATTTACAAATATCAGTTTGTGGCCTGCAGCTTATCTCTACCGGCTTTCTATTCGTTCACACGAATCCAATTGGTCTTGTCTAAGTAGCCATCCCGCTCTCACTCAGCAATATCAGGCACTACGTTCAGCATCAGTGATGTTTGTCTCTTTCTTTCTCTCTCGCTCTTGGAGTGATAATTGGCGCATTAGCTAGAAATGTGAAGAGTGCAACTACTACGCAAGCTCGTTTGGATAATATTTGTATAACAACAGCCTGTTACATATCTCAGCTTCTCTCACTAATACGAGTGCAATAATGGCAGCCAATCAAAACAAAATTGACGAGCAATTGACGTGTCGCTATAAGAATATATATAAAATTAGTGAAAAAGAAATGTTCAATATTTTCTCAACTCATCACGCTAAAAAAAAAAAAAAAAAAAAAAAAAATGTATGCATAAAATTAAATTAATTTCCTATACGCATTTAAAAAACACATTGTTTATCTTTAAACAAAAATTAATATATAAATTGCCTAAAATATGATGACAATTTCTCATTCACCTTTTGACCTATTTGCCTGACAATATTTATACGGAAATCAAAAGTTGTTTTGGGTAGTTGAAGTCGAAGAATTTAGATGCTTTGCACAGGCTTCCGCTGCGAGTGGCACAAATCTTTTGCTTATTAGCACATTTTATTGCCTATTTCAAGTGGTTTTGTTGTTGTTGTTGTTGTTGCCAGGCGAAGCAAGTCGCATATATAAAACGGAAATGAATTTATAATGCACGAGTTTTTCCCTTTATGTTTATCCTTTCCTATATATATATATATATCGCTGGCTGTTGTTATTTTTTATGATGTCTGCCATAAATTGTTGGCCAAAAGCAAACACATACAGACACCCTGACTGGCAAACAACTAACTCATTTTGTGGTTTTCACCTTTTTTTCTGTGGCAATTGTCTGGCTCACAAGTTTTGCTTCGTTTTTATATAAAAGTCGCGATTCCGATTCAGATTCAGCAGCGCGAGTGTGTGTGTGTGTGACTGTGTGTGTGTGTGTGTTCGCGCATTGTTCAATATTATGCGAAAGTGTGAGCGTGTGTGTGTGTGTGTGTGTTTGTGTGTCTGTTTGACTGTTGGGCTGGGCGTGTGACAGCTCAATATATTCGCCATTTGTCGCCGTCGCTGTTGCCATCGCCATCGCCATCGTCGTCGTCGTCGTCGTCGTCGTCCTTCGCGCCCACAGGAGCTAGTCACAAGGTGGTGCTCTGGCGCTCTGCGGTTGCAAAACTGTTGAGCACCAGCGAATGCCTTGGCCGCAGACGTGAGGGCATGCATGGAAGGTAGCAAAGAGCCATAGTCATTGCCATCGACATATGAAGGAGCACACACATGTGGGCGCATATTGCTGTTGTTGTTGTTGTTATTGTAGTTGGAAATGCAGGAAAATCAATTTCGTTCTCCATTTGCAGTTGGCAATTTGCATAATAAGGTCGTTTGGCGCAATTTGCATGTGAATGTGATAAATTCAACGGGTGGCGCACGCGGCGTATACGTTACACACACACACAAATGTCTTCATGTGTGTGTTTGTTTTTTTGTGTGCGCCTTTACAGTTAGCCCCACACTCGCCACAAATGAAAAGTATAGCTGTATATTAAATAAGTAGGTGTGTCCATGTCATGGCAATGCCAACTACCAACAGCTGCCAGCTACCAACAACCAACAGGCAACAGCCAACTGCCAACTGCCACAAAGCAACTGCCAATTGCTGCTGACTGACTGTTGGCGTTTCGTTGCTGGTCAACTGCCTTTGCTGCTGCCTCTGCCTTTGCTGCCTCTGCTGCTGCTGCTGCTGCGCAATTGCCGTGCAATCATAAAACGTGAAACTTCAACGCGCCAAAATGTCGTAAAAGCAAATATGAGAATTTTTTATATTTTTTTTGTGTGTGATTTAAACGCTTTGGCGTTGCTTTTATTATAGCATTCGACAAAAAAAAATGGCTGGGCGTTTATATCTAGCTCTAGCTCGGCGTGAATTGTGGACTGCAGTGACGGGCTTTCGTCTCTAGGCCATGGCTTTCTCCCTCCCTCTCCTTCTCTCGCTCCCGATCCCTCTCTGTTTTTGCTTTTGGTCAGACGATTTGTAATATTGGAGCAGCGGCTGCATAGGCAGAGCCAGTTGCCTCCATATGCAGTCGTCCGGGCATAATTCATGTGACAGCCGGCAGGACTCTCTCTCTCTCTCTCCTATTGTTGTTGTTGTATATTTATTTTTGTTATGCTGCCCGACTGCACTTTCTATTTTACATGCAAAATATGACTGGCAGCGATTCTTTTTGTGCTACTATTTTTCTGGCTTACTCCCATGACTGGAAATAGCATTTGGGCGAATTTGAATACCTTCAAAAATCGATTGAATATGTTCAACATTTTGTGACATTTAAGAAACAATTTTTAATTGCACAAATATGTGTCGAAATAGCAAAAATATGATCTTTTCATAGAAGTTTTGTATATATATTTTTTTAATTTTGAATTTTTTTTTTAATTTTTTTTGAATTTTTTTTTTTTATATTAATTTTAACATTCGCATAAAAGCTGAAGTCTAAAGAAAAAATTTGCATTTACACATTTACAATATGTCTCTTATTTATTCTGTTTATTTATGTTATTTTAAATTTATTTATTTATTTTATTTTATTTATTTTTATTTTTATTTATTTTATTTTATTTATTTTTATTTATTTTATTTATTTATTTATTTATTCATTTTTATTTTTATTTTTTGATTAGCATGAAAACTATTTTCATTTTTAGATAATTATTTTTTTTTTTAATTCTTCTCCATTGAATTTTTTCTTTTTCAAATACTTATATTTTATTTATTTCTTTTTTATCATTTAATTATTTCATTTTATTTACTTGTCTTGGTTAATTTATTTCTTTTTTTTCACTTTTTTTTAATTACATTTTTCTATTATCTTAATTGTTTTTTTTTTTGTTCATTTTATTATTTGCCATTTTATTTATTTATTTTTCATTTCTCTAAATATAGTTTTTATTTCATATCTAATTTTTTTTGTACATTAATTTCGTTTTTTTATTTATTTTTTATTACTCTAAATAAAGTTTTTTTTTTCATATTTTTTTTTTTTTTTTTGCATTAATTTCAATTTTTTCTTTTTTTAAATTTTGTTCGTATTTTTATTGTATCATTCATATTTTTAAATTTTTATTTTAACTTTTGTTTATTTTTTTTTTTTACATTTCTAATATCAATTTGAACAAATTCATTCAGTCTCATTCAATTTCAATTCAATTAACGGCAAATTTGTCATTTTGAAGAAATCTATAGCCATATACATATATTATACTTAAAGAATTATTTCCAATCAGCGATTTAACGTGCATTGCTTTAGCTATTTTGCCATCAAAAATTGATGAAACCTTGGCAGAATATCGTTCGTTAGAATTTATGTTTGGTACTTGAAAATTGCATGCATAGTTAAGCGTTATTCGCTGCTGCTGTAACATACATACATATAAGTTGGCCATGCTCGTGTGCTGCTGCTCGTAAGCTTTTTAATAAATCCTCACGATTATAGCATTTGAGCAACAACAACAACAACAACAAATGTGGGCCATGCACGATGCATGCAGCCAGCAGCTAACTGGGCTAGCAGTAAAAGTTAACGTTGAAAGAGAAGAGAAGGGAGGAGAGCAGAGCAGAGCAGAGATCATAAAAGGCAGCCCAGTTACCTAAGATAGAGCAGGCAAAGATGGTTTTACGACTAAACAGAGGGAGAGACTGAAAGAGAGAGAGAGAGAGAGTGAAAGGGATACCCGAAACAATTGCGAATGCACAGCTAAAACTAAATGACGCTCGCTTTATTCACTAATTGCAGATATAACCAGCTCGCTGACAATGACCGAGGTGAAGATACCCAATCACATAATGCGACTGAAGAGCGCGCTGCTCGGCTGTCGCTATTCCCTGGACGGTGAGTCGCTCTACTCGGTCAAATGGTATAAGGATGGCCACGAGATCTATCGCTATGTGCCGCGCGACAAGCCACCTGGACAGGCATTTCCGTTGCCCGGCGTCAACATCGATGTGAGTATTTTCCACCCAACCCCTCTAAACGCCCCCTCAACAGGTGCAGCTCTGAGGCAAAAAATTTAATTTCAAGTTTTATTTCGACTAGAAGGGGCAGAGATGTTGCCACGAAATTTACTGTTACGGCCGACTCATAATGATTATTTGCAAAGAGTATGTAATTGCCCGAGCAACAACAACAACAACAACAACAACATCTTGTTGCAATGTAGTTGCCTTTGCCACGTAGTTTTGCCATTTAACTTTAATTTAATGTTGATGTAATTTTTTGTTAGCCATAAAATGTTTGCAACCCTCCTTCACCCTCACTCCCTCTGCTGTGTGTGTTTGTGTGTGTGCTGGGTTAGCTTAGGTCACGTTGCGGTCTAAGCTCTTTAACGTACATTGTACACGTCACTCAATTTCAATTGCGATTGAAAAGGTTGCCGAGGCCAAAATCACTTAAAGCTGCCAATCCTCAATGCTCAGTGCTCAAACGCCCGTCTCTAATAATAATAATAATAATTTGCTAAAGCACTTAAGTGCGTCTACTTTGTGTGGCATTTTGTTGACAGCACAACATGCCCCGCCCCACTCCCTACCCATGCCCCGCATCGGCAAGCTGAACGAAGTAAGCGTGATTCAATGAAAACTGCTCGACTAGGCAATACCCTGAATTCTGCAGAAAGCTGATATTGCAGTTGTTCTCTGTTTCTTCGAGACTCTTAAAAAGTCACTCTGCTAACGGCGCTTGGGCTCTGCTTAGGCTCTGTTTGAGCACTGCTTGAGCACTGCTTAAGCCTTGCTTAAGCTCTGTTTGAGCACTGCTTGAGCACTGCTTAAGCCTTGCTTAGTCTCTGCTTGAGCACTGCCTAAGCTCTGCTATAAGCTCTTCTTGAGCACTGCTTGACACTGCTTGAACGCTGCTTAAGCTCTGCTTGAGCTCTGCTTGAGCTCTGCTTGGACTCTACTTCGGCTGAGCTTGAACTGTGAGTGGTCTCTGCTTTTGCTCTGTTAGGGCTCTATTTAAGCCGCACTTGGCCTCTGCCAGGGGTCAGCTTGATTTCTGCTTAGGCTCTGCTTGATCTCAGCTTGGTCTCTTCTTTCAGCTTCCGCCTCCTGCTCAAGAACATCTATATTTTAGCTACGCCTCCTTCTGCCTGTTACATACAACTCTTCAAAATCAGTATACCCTTTTCAGTATACCCTTTTCATTGGGTAGCCAAAAAGGCAAAGCAAAGCCGTGAGCAATTGACGTATGGCTAACGCGGCGTATGAGCAATGCCAGCGCGACTTATTTTTTATGGCCTGTGCGTGCC
>JAWNOM010000275.1:0-107500 GCA_035045965.1 Drosophila aldrichi | reverse complement strand
CTGTGTATGTATGCATAAGTTAAATTTATCTTTTGGGTATAGCTCAAATGTCACACTGCAGCTGCTGCTTCTTCTATGAAACTTCACTGAATTAATTGCTGAAGAATAATTTTTAATATATTCGCATACAAGTTTTTAGAAGATATTGCTACACAAATTTATTGCAATATCATGACATTATTTCAAATGCTTTTCATACAGTTCATAAATTTCAGCTCAACTCATTTTAGTTTTTTTTTTGACTAGTTCCGATCTGTCTCAGAGTTGACAACATTCCAGCAGAAGCAGAATGCTCTGCATTCACCTTTTCAATTGGAAAATCAGGAAATCTGGGCAAAAAGCTGTCATAAGTGGAAAGAAGCAGCAGAGGTTGTAAGTTGTAAGTGCCGAGTTGGCAACAGATTCCAAGGGTTTTACATATGGCATATAGACGAGTTGGCTCTAACATGCGAGCAAAAGTCAAATATTTGTGAACAGGTGAGAGAGTGAGAGAGAGAGCGAGAGGGAGAGAGGCAGAGAGGCAACCTGGTCAAAGCAATATCTTAATTGTTTTTGCCACTGCTGAGACCTTGCAACTTGTCGCCTGCGAGCATAATGAAATTTCTGCCGAGCTGCATGAATTCTTGCCTTGGCCTCAGTCTCAGCCTCAGCCTGCAGCGACTTGCCTTTAAAGGCATTGCTTTCGCACTTTTTTGTTTTCATTGCGTTCCATTCACTTATGCTTTTCTTTTTTTTTTTTTTTTTGTTATTTTGCTTAACACAACTGCATAAGCTAAGCAAACAATTGAAATGGAATTTTTCGCAGTCGTCCTCCTCGCAGTCGCAGTTGCCATAACAAAAGGCAACAGCGAGGGGAGAGAGGGAGGTAGGTAGGGAGCTTCATATATGTGAATGCGACTCCACAGCAGGACAACCATGTGCACGTGTATGTGTGTGTGTGAAGTCCTGATGCTATTGCAATTGCAAGTGTGTGGGCGTGGCTGCTGCAACTGTCATTGCAATTTGAAGTAAAATTATGTTTTCATGTCGTGCGATTTAGTTGAGTAAAAGAAGAAGAAGCAGAAAAAAAACTGAAGCAAAAAGAAATGAAAACAGAAATGGGTTAAGACAAAAGCGCCATCTGTCGTCTGGTGGCGCATGGTGGTGCCTTTTGTCTTGATGCTCGCCAAAGAGCACTCGGAAAAACTTGGCATTACATTTACATGCATATGCAAAGTGCTTGGGCGTTGCTGAGCGTCGCTGCTGCTGCTGCTGCTGCTGCTGCGTGGCTTAGAATTTTATTGGAATTTACGCCAGGCAACCGCAACGGCAACGCCGCCCACGCTCAACTCAATCAAAAACCACAGCAGCAGCCGCCAGCTGATAGCCTGTAGCTAATCACAAATTTATAAACTCATAAAAAATCAAACAGTTATCAATATGTGCAGCAGCCACAAATGCCTTGGGGAGGCTACATCATCATCATCATCATCATCATCATCAGCATCATCATCATCATCAGCATCAGCATGGTGATCATTATCTGTAGCCCTGCTGCCCACTTTAAGCACATTTCATGCTGATTTGGCAGCCTTTGGCAATCCCTCAAGCTCCCTAACAAACCCCTAAGACCATCAACTGCGACGCATCGGAATGTTGGCGGAAATGGTTTTGCATATTAAACAATGTCCTGGGCTGCCAATTGGGCGACATTCGAGTCGATGAGCAAAGAAAAGAAAGAAAACGTGGAGGAAGACGAAAGCAAAGAGCAAAAAAAAAAAAGAAAGTCTCTCCAGTCTGCAGTCCCCAGTGTCCCCGAAGAGCCCTGGGTGGGCGGCCAATGGCAAATCGAACCAAAAGGGGCAAAGCTGGCGACTCATCATCAACAGCAGCGGCAGCATCCACCACCTCCAGCAGCAGCAGCATCATCATTCTTCTCGTCGTTTGAGTGCCTCTCCCCATCTCTCACATCATCTTACTTATGTGCGGCTGCTGCTCCTGCTGCTGCTCCTGCCACTGCTGCTGCTGCAAGTGAGCCATAAAATATGCTTTAGTGCGTTTACTTCGTGTTTTCCGGGAACCCACTTGACAACAGCACAGTGGTGCAAGTGTATGAAATTGCACGTAAAAAATAGATTAACTTTGTTAATTTTATTGTTGTGATTACCGACTCTAAAAGTTAACGCACATAATTTAATTATTAATTATATAAAAAAAAAAAAATTTTTTTTTAAATAATAAAATGATATATATTGTTATAAAGTATTTCTAATCTTTCCTCTGTGCCATTGCAGTCTTCCAAATAACAGCACAGTGACTTATCAGTCCAAAACTAAACAGATCGACTCAGTTTTGCCTTCTCTTCCACCCATTGCATTCGTTTTTAGCCCACTGTGCCACACCGCTGCCAGCTACTAAATCATATTTTAACTATGCATTGCAGCAAATCCTTAAACAATTGTCTCTGCTTCGATTTGCTTGGGATATATGAACAGTGGAGCATGCTGCGCCCCTATCTAATTGGAATTGGAATATATCACAATGTCCTTTGACATTCTCTCTCCCTCTCGCTCGCACGCTCTCTGACATTTATTTGCCTCCGTGGTAAACCAAAAGTCCAGCAGGGATTCGCTTTTGCTTACACGCCGATTCTTACCAATTGAAATTTACATTATGCTGGCGCTCTCTGCTTGCTCTTCTTCCTCTTCTTCTTCTTCGTTTGCAGCTGCTGCGGTCAAAATGCGCTCTCTGTTGGCTTTGCTCTTTGCTGCTGCTGCCGCTGCTGCTGGAACATCCATTACTCATACGCCGCATGCGACGAACGCGCTTCGGAAACGACTTAAAGGCTGCAACGGCATTTCGAATCGCGACAGTTGTTGTTGCTGTTGCTGTTTGTTGTTGCTCCTGCTGATGATGTCGCTGCACACTCAGCAGTTGGCAGCATTTCCCCAGAGCCGGACCTCATCCTTTCGCTTGTTATCTTTGCCTTTACATATGGCAACGATTTTTAATGTACGATACGCTGCGGCGCTGTGCGTCGCGCCGTTGAGGGCATGTTTGAGTTAAGAAAACATTACTGTAACCAGTTACTGTTACAGCTACAGTTACAGTCGCTGTTGTTCCATTGCCCGTGTCCTTGTCGCTGCTGTCCCAGAAATAAAAGTAAAACGCGTTGTTTTATAATTAATGAGCACGCCAGACGCAAGGCACTGCATATGTGCTGTCTCCTTATGACTCCGGCCCGCGCTGTGTGTATCTGTGTGTATGTGTGTGTGTGTGTGTGTGTGTGTGAATTTATGGTTAAGTGCACTTTAAAGTACAAACATACATATAACTCACTTTGGCACTGCCGCCTGCTGAGTTTCTTCTCGCCAGCCCATATACTTATAATGTGATCGCTTATCGATTTTACAATATAAAAAGCAATTGCCCGCATAAGAGCCTGTGTGCCCATTGCAGCTCCCAACCCCGAGCCCCCCTCCCCCATTTCAGACAGTATGTGGAGCAAACGACCAAAAAAAGAAGGAAAAAAAAAAAAATTAAATGTGATTTTTATGAGCTTTGAGTGGCCACGCAGCAAACTGCAAGACATTTATAGCTGCAAGCCCCCCTACTCTGCATTGCGTTAACTCCCCTAGAGATGGCCTCGCTAATGAACTGTAAATTTCAAAAGTAACTGCCAAAGATTCAACAGGCAGCGTGCTAGACAATTTTATGGAGCTGTTAACCGATAGATATTGATCTATTTCGATTTGAACTAAGAGACTGTCATATGAAGTTTGCCTGATAATACAAAAAAATTACAGTGCAGGCAACTACAATTACTTTCGTCATTTTGTAACTGTGCTCAAAAATGATCTCTCTCGCGCGCTTACTCATTACTAGTTGCGCTTTCACCCAATGAAATCAATGCCCCCATTAACCAAAGTGCCTATATTGCCATCTCGCTCTAACTCAGTAAAAGGCGCGACTACGTTTAGCCATTAGGTATAGTTGTCTCTTTCTCGCTCTTTGAGTGCTAATTAGCGCACTCACGCTAGAGATGAGCAGTGTGCAACTACTACGCAAGCTCATTCGGCTATTTTGAATGCAAATCCAACTAGCTCTCAGCCTCTCACTAATACAACTACAATAGCCAATCACAACGAAATTGAGCTGCAGCTTGCTTATAAGCACCAATGAGAGTGAAGAAGCTCTGCTTTAATCAAATCATGTTAATATATTCACGTTTTGTATTTTACACGTTGACATATTTTGTGTTTAATTATATATGTATATATATAGTTTTATTATAAGTTAAGTTAAACATATTTTCAATTGTCTCACTAAACGGTATCATAGGCAAATCTTCAATATAAAGTCTGGCAAATTCTGGGTCGCATTTGTTGAGAACCTTGTTTTTGCTAAATGTTTGTATTCCTAAATCCTTTACATACATTTTTTTTATGCATAACTATTTGGCTACCTAGGGAAAAATCCAACAGACTCTCCTGCAAAAGTTTTGCAAGCTTTTTTGTTTATATTTTGTTTTGCCTTGCCTAAAAGCAAACCATTTCAGAGTGCAGATAGTTTGAAGAGTCGAGTTTACTGGCTTCAGCCTGTAAGCCTAATTTATTGCCACATTAAAACAATATTTTATTTCAATTGCATTTCAGCTGGCTTGCTTAGCCGGCTCCACATTCAAAGCTTGCAAATGTTTATGAAACATTTTTGAGGAAACACTTAATAGCTAGCCAGAAATTTGCGATTCAAGGCTCAACATGTGCATAATTCACAAAACGTACACAGAGTCAGACACTTGCACACTCCCAGGCTTTGCATATAGATCAAGTGGCCCAATTCGAAATATCCTAGCGTTGGCCCAGCTTATCGCCTGCTTAACAGCAGCTGCAAAGTGCGCTTACCTGGCAAAAAAAAAAAAAGTAAAAGGTAAATGGGAAGAGAAACAAAATAAATAATATAAGGAAAGAACATACCGCAGCATATTAAAAGGCACCCCCAGCTGTGCCGACTAGATGCGCAGCTTGAGCACCGCCTCCAGTCCCACCCAGCCCTTTTCCCCCTGTTTCAGTGCTGCCACTTAAAATGCTCCCCAGTTGTTCTCGTTGTTGTTGCTGTTGTTGTTGTTGTTGCTGCTGCTGTTATTGTCGCTGGCATTTGTCTGCCTGTAGGCAGCTATGCTAGCTGCTTGCCTTCGACGCTTTTTCACCTTTTCGCCAGGATTTTCCATCTTTTGGCTGCTTTTCTTTTTGGCTGCACAAAAGGTAGCAAACGAGCAGCCAAAATGCGATCAAAAGAAAAGCAGAAGAGAGTAGAAGAAAAAAAAAGAAATCCAAACTGCTTAGTCATAGGAAAATGCTCGAAATTTACTTGAGCCATGTTCTATGTTCGCTGCTTGCCTCCTCCCCAGCCAGCGCTCGACTTATTGCAGCCAGCTTGTCCTGGCCACATGCTCTGGCTCTGGCTCTGGCTCTGGGCTTTGTCCGCGCCCTGCCTCCTGCTTAGTTTGCCACCTCCTTCTGTGTGTCAGCCGACGCCGCAGGTCCAAAATATTATTGTTGTTGTTGTTGGTTGAAGCGATTGCGTGCTGAGTTTTTACCAGAATAAATTGCAAACACACTAGCCACGCACACACCCATGTGTCTTGGTGTGTGTGTGCGTGTGTGTGTGTGGTGTGTGCTGCGGGGCGCCTTTAGATTTATGCGACAAATAAAACTAAAGTGCGACAATATGGCGTTGGCTTAAAAAATAGCCATATAATATGAAAACAATTATCAGACCAACTGCCCAGAGCTGGATGTGTGTCTGTGTGTGTGCGTGTGTGTCTTTGATCTGAACCAGCCAGACAAATAGTGTGAAATACATGAATATACAATATAAATATATGTATAAAAAGAGCAAAAACAAAAAATTAAATATAATTTAGAAGCCTTGCTTGTCTGGCGAAAGGCTCTGCTCAGCATGTCTGTATTTTATTTGTATTTATAAATAAATATACATAAAATTTGCAATGCATATGATCTATCTAAAAATATCATAGAGTTTTAAAATATGTAAACAAAAAATTGGGAATTTAAAATTTAACAGATGAGAGCTATGTGTAATATGGATGATATATATAAATATGAAATATATAAAAAATTGCCTTAAAGAGTATTTGTTTATTTGATTTTATTATTTTTTTATATAATATTTCTAACTGATTATATAATGTTGATGCCACATTGCATATACAGGAAATTCTTAAATGGAAATTCTTTAAACGGCTTAAAATTTCAGAAAAATTTATATATAAAATATATTATAAAAATAATATAAAATAACAAAAAGAAAACAATTTAATCCAATTCGAAAAACCTTAAAAAAAATAATGCATAAATAAAAAAAAAGAAAAATAAATTAAACATAAAAATATAAATATAAAAAAAATATAAAAATATATAAATAAATAAGTAAAAAATGATGCATGAATCAAACAAAAATAAATTAAATATAAAAAACAAATAAAAATATATAAATAAATAAAAAATAATGCATGTTTAAAAGACAAGAAAAATAAATTAAATATAAAAAATAAAAATATAAGTTAAAAATAATGCATGAATAAAAAACAAAAAATTAATTAAATATTAAAAAAACAAAAAATAAAATTATAAATAAATAAATGAATTATAAAGAAAGGGTCTCACTAGTTGATGTCCATGAAGACAATTTATTTCAAACTAATTTAATATATATATATATATATATATATATATATATATATATATATATATATATATATATATTTTTTTTTTTTCTCGCAACAAATGTCTTCCTACACATGCACCGCAAATGGTTATTTAGATAGTTATTAATTGCTTTTTACTCGATGGCCCATAGCTAGAATAATAGACTTGAATTGTTACTTTGGTAGAAATCAAAGTTTTGCCAACTGTTTCTTTGGTAATCAATGCGCAATGCTTTGCAGGAAATTTATATGCGATTCGAGTTGAATTAAAATGCCCAAATAACTGTAAAGCATTGTATTGTATGCGTACGTGTGTGTGTGTGTGTTGGTGTGTTTGGCCCACATTGAAACCAATTTTCTTGCAATTCAATTTTCAAGCAATTTTTGCATTCTCCCATTTTTTTTTTTGATAAATACGAATCTCAGGGAAATGCAAGTCAAACAGAAATACAATTTACAAGCCAAATGCAATTGCCATCCATTTAAATATGCACGCATTTATACCGAGTGCCATTTTCATATGTGTGTGTGTGTGTGTGTGTGTGTCTGGTCATATTTTATAAAGCTTCATATTATCCCAGGCCCAGCAGGCCGACTTACCACCCACCAACAGAGAGAGTGAGAGAGCTGCACTAAATTGAAATTCTGACTAAAAAATAAGAAAAAAAAAAGAGAAGAAGTAGAGTAAACTTCACTTTATAAATTACAAATAAGCAACGAAGCCCAGCTACAGATGTAGCTACGGCTCGGGCGAGCAGGCGACTAAGCACATATCCTCTGTAAAATCTAAAACCTATGTCTGGATACGGGTTCAGGTTCAGGTTCGGTTTCCCTGCTCCTGCTCCTGTCATGCGAGCCAGCGAAGCCACAACAAAAACTCCACGCCCACAGCCCACACTCACTTCCCGGCCCCAACTCCAGCTTCTAAAGAAAATTAATTTTTTTTGAAAACCATTAAAAATTAATTTTATTTTATGGAAGAGCTTACACACACACACACATACATACATACACCCACACACACACACACTCACACACGAGCAGCTGCAAATGTTATGAAATTTGTGAGAGGCTGACTAAAATGAAACAAGAAATTCTACGCCACTTTTTATTGCACAATCTCTCTCTCTCTCACTCAATCTGTCTCCCTCTACGTGTGTGTGGGTCTCTTTGGTTTTGGCATGGTATATTTATAATGCATACAAACACTTGACTGCGTCTCCGCTGCCTCACAGTGGGCGTTAACTGGCCGCCAGGGGGCGCCACACTTGACTTGATTCCTTTCTTTCCATTTTTGTGCCTTTTTTTTGTACCCGGAACCAGCAATGCCAAAAGGCTAAGCTCGGGTATCACGCTTGCTAACTAAATATGTACGGAATGTAGGTTAATTATATGTATTAGATATAATATTTTTAATCATGATCTAACTGATAGAAACTAATTCAGAGCTTTCACTTATTTGTAGTGCATGAAATATTTGAACTTAGAGTTTTTTTTTTTAGCTCAGTTCAAATCAAACTTATTTGAGATATCGATATACATACTTATCGATAGATATATCTATCTAATCTAATCAAATTCAGTCTGATTTAGCTTTTTCTACTATCAAGTCTGACTGCCTCTAAGTGGAGTCTTATTGAAGTAACAGCTTCTGTGACTTAGTAATATTATAGCTTATTTTTATAGTATCGTTATCGCTTTAATTTCAAAAGTCGATCAAAATCGATTATTAAGTTTGCATTATATCAAGCAAATCCTAAGAGCTACAACTGCCCGATTCATTATGCAGAAACTTTTAATTTACTTTCATTTTCATATTTCATCTTCTTCTAAACATATAGTAAAATATGCAGACATCTAAGCATATATGTACAAGTATGTATAACCAATTTCAAGGTATTCCAGACATATGTACATTCTCTTTTGAACTACAATTTAGTATATTTATTAGTATATGTATATTTATTATGTTCTGAACAATGGGTTTTATTAAATTTGTTACGTTGATTCTTTCAAGTAACAAAAGTAAATTACTGAATCTATATACAGTAGAATCCGGTTATAACGACTCCGCTCATATTGTCCGTACGGTTATTGCGACGATAATTCTGGTCCCCAGACTGGATTCTACTGTATTATATGTCATTTATTCATACTTACAGATACTGACATATAAACAACATTTGTCTCCAGAAACTCAGACCATTTCCAGGTTGAGCACTCTCTATGAAATCACTATGTATAGCAGGTTTTAGTATCAAGACTCATCACTTCTCTCAGATTCTAAAGTCTCAAATTTTTCAGCTCATATTATACGGTTTCAAAGGAGGCATCTTATACTGATATATGTATGTATGTACATATAAATATATGCAACTATGTCTTAAGCAGGGTATTTCATAGTCAGTCACTTTTTCTTCCACACACTTGCTTTTTCCTTTTTTTTTTTTTGTGTGTTGCGCCCGCATATGCCCAAAAGCGCTAAGCAATGAGCGCGCGAGTGTGGCCGAGTGTTTGTGGGCGTTAGTCCTTGCCATGGCCATAGTCAGAGTCGTAGCCACAGCCACAGCCACAGCTATAGCCACAGCTATAGCCGTAGCCGTAGCCGTAGCCAGCTGGCTTAACAACAACAGCAAAAACACGCCTCCACATGCACGCTGAAATAAACTTTGAATAAGCATTTCGTATGCGTATATAAAATGGACTCTTCTCTGTCTTCCGCTTACACACACTCTCTCACTCTCTCACACACACACACACACATACAATCTCTCATGCTCTCTGTGTAGGTCTGTGCGCCATGTTTTGTATTTTACTGGCACAAATCTCAACATAAATCTTAAGTATGCCCCAATCCGTATTCCCCATTTGCTCCCCCGTCCCAGCATCCACATGGCTTTCATTATGGCCACGCAACGGACACCAAAGTGTACCAAATAGGCGAAGCTGCATGTAAAGCAATAAAGCAAAATGCGCAAAAGGAACTCGCCAACCAGCCAACTGGCCAACTGGCCAACTCTATTGAAGGACTCCTGCCCAGCTGCCCCGGCAGCGGCTAGTGCAGAGCAACAAAATATTTCAATTTCCCTGGCTCATTAAAATTAAATAACTGCGCTTAGAGCACATACTCTCACTTACTACTACCTCCACACTCACTCCCACTCCCTCTCTCTCTCTCTCTCTCTCTCTGTTTCACTCTCAATCACGAGCAAACATTGCTACTAAAAGAACCTGAGTAAAGCGCACACGTGCCACGCCATCACAATGGAGCAAATAGCATAAGAAAATATAAAACAAACTAATTATAGAGCTTTTCCTATAGAGAGCGGGTTAACTTGAAAAAGTTCCATAGAGTAAATGGGTCAACATTGCGCTCCCCAATCAAATTGGAGAAAAAGTTTGTTTTGCTTTTAGCGTTCTAATTATATTACTATAGCAAAGCTCTTTCTATTTCGACCCAAGTCATAATTCCCATTCCGGGAAGTATTTTCATTTCATTTTGTGCGATATTCGTATATGAAAGAACTTTTGCTTTCGTCTTTCTGCTGTTCACTGTGGTTACTATGCTTGATCTACCGATCATTACGGTTGTTTAGTTCTCTTTATGTCATATTCTTAAATGAAATATCAAATTATTCTCTTCCTCTTAATACACATTTTAGGTTTGCTAATAATTTCAATTTTCCTCTGCTCTTTGCATCCTTCGTACACGTTACACTGTTCACTGTTTACTGTTATTCTATTCTTCAGATATTCTCTTCTCACTTTTACTTCTTCACAGTGCTCATAATCAATAATCAATAATCAATCTGTCATATATCAATCCATAGTCTTTTCTTTATTCAACTTTATATAAAATCATTCGTGATTAACTGATTAACTAACCATCTTAACTCATCAGTGATATCATTTTCCTCTATATCTTTTATGTTCCACTCTTTTTACACTTCAACGGTTGTTTTTTTTTTTCGACTGCCTTGCCTGAATTTGCCCCACTGTACAATGACAATGGCAAAGCATGCGGCATACTTACAAATGTATGTAATTACAGTTAAAGGCTTTTTGATGTCCTAGTTGATGGCTCTTCGATGTGAGGAGCCACTCAGGCCCTGACTTAATTATGCAAGCGTGTGTTGACTCCCACTCGCCTCCACTGCCAGCATTTGTCCTTAATTCAATTACAATATATATATTATGCCATTGCCTGACCTCTTGTTGGAAAAAGTTAAGCAAACTTGTTCGCTCACTCCCTCACTCTCTCCCTCTCTCTCTCTCTCTCTCTCTCTGTCTTTCAGTAACCCCGAATCATGGGCCAAAGATATCGGGCGGACAGCCGCGCTATCAAATCGGCGACATTGTGCGCGTCAATTGCACCTCGGCACCGTCGAAGCCCGTTTGCCACCTGAGCTGGCTGATCAACGGGGAGCCGGCGCAGAAGCAGCACCTCAGGCAGTACGACAAGATTGTGATGAATCGAGACGGCTTGGAGATGGCGCGCCTGGGCTTGGAGTTTCGAGTGCGTGCATTTCACTTCAAGAATGGCGATATGAAGCTGAAGGTAGGTCCATTGAATAACCCTAAGGAGCTTGTCTAATTTGATCATTTGATTACAACTGCAGTGCGTGGCCAAGATCAGCTCGCTCTATTGGCAGAGCAACGAGGAGAGCGTCGAGAGCGATCGCCAGCAGCGAGCACCGGCCCTCGAGTCACGCGAGACCGTCGCAGCCAAGTCGAGCACAATTGGTAAAGCTGGAGAGAAGCAGCAGACAGAGTTACTCAGTGAATCTAGAAATCTAATCGAATTTACTTTTTGCAGGTGCCGCTGCCTCGAGGCAGCCCTCGCATCTCGTCTCGCTGCTGCCAGCGTTGCTGCTGCTCTTCGGCGTCGTTGGATCTTGGAGCTGGCCACCCGAATGTGTTGGAAGTTAACTAGGCACAGTAGACACTCGCAAAGCTGGCCACTTCCATATTGCTTAAGCCATTCAAAATCAAGTGGAAAAAGAGAACGGCAAAAATAAGCAAAAATAAAACATATCCTATGCCAAATTTCATAGAAAAAATTGCGTAAATTGCGCTAATTATAAAAAAAAATTAAAAGAAAACTTTCATTCAATCGATGTGTATGGAAAAAACAAAAGAAAACTAATCGAAAATCTTTCAAAATTAGAAAAATAATATGCAAACACATGAAATACTCAAACACCTCTCTTGTAACTAAATACTATTTACACGAGACGTAAAAACTACTCAACCTAAGCATTTAAGTAAAACTTAAACATTTTGTAAATATTAAGTGTTAAATGTAAGTCAGAAAAAAAAATCACACACAAAAAAAAAGAAGAAAAAATAAAAAACATAAATGATGATGATGATGTTAAATGAAATTAAAAATCTACAAAAATAATAATAATGAAAATATAATTTTCATTTAGTGTAAAGATTAGTCCATCAGTTGCTGTTGAATTGAAGATCGGGAAAATCAGCAAAAACTCTGTAAAATATATTTTTTTAATTAAAATTCTAATCGATTCGACTATGATTTTAACTCAACTCAATTATAAGAAAATATATTATGTTATCCCTCCCATTCTTACGATTGAACTGCATTTAGAGCATATCAAATTTTATCATATTTCAATTGTATAAAATGCACCTCACTTCGACTTAAACATATTTGAAATCTTCTAAAATGCAACTCTAATTATAAATTATAACTAATAGTCTAAGCCAGCACCCAAATATCATAGTCAACTAGTCATGGATAAGCGCTCGACTTAAGATATTGTAAAGCCAGCCCATTTAGGAAATTCCAATCCTGTTCGAGATGAGATGATGAAAACCCAAAACTCTAGCTGTAAATATCAACAGAAATTGTTCAAATAGAAAACAAAACTATAAGAGAATACAAATTAAAAAACGAAAATCAATAGTAAATTAAATAAATCAAATCAAATAAAGTGAATTAAATAATGTCAAGCTGCACAAGTAAATGCTGTATGCAATAGCCAAAGGGCTAAGCAGAGTGAGGTCTCATAATAGACTAAATAAATAGCTTATATCAGTTATTGAATTTTGAGAATCTAACATGTATTTAATTTCTGATTTATTTTGCCATAACAATTCAATTAAAAAATCAATTTAAATTTCATTTACATATGAAATTAATTTCTTATCCAAAATAAAAATTATAATAAATAAATTATATTCTTATTTCATTATTTCAACAGAACAGTCTAAATTAAAATTAAAAAGAAAAAATATTATTTATTTACTTACTAATCAGATTTTTTGTTAAAAAAAAAAAATAATAATAACCGGCAAAATTTAAATTTAATTTGTATATATACATATATATATTTTTTCATTTCTTATTAATTAATTTCAATCAAAAAATTTAAATTTAATTTGTATATAATTTTTATTAATTAAAAAAATTTAAATTTAATTTGTATAAAATTTTTTTTTTCATTTAAAATAAATATAAATTTAATTTGTTTATATATTTTTTTTAATTTTTAACAAAATTTAAATTTAATTTGTATATATTTTTTTATCATTATTTATTTTTTAATGGGCATTTTTAACTTTCAAAATTAAGTCAAAAATTGAACTAAAATTTAATTTTAAAATACCAATTGTTAAATTTGCTTCACATTTAATTTCAATTAAATTTTGTTAATTCAAATAATAATCCAAAAACAAATTTGTTTATCTTAATTTTAATTATTTAATGCACTACTTGCTCAAATTCTGCAGAAAAATAATTTTTAGTTTAATTTTTTAAATTTATATAATTATTTCTTACATAGTGCTATCCCAAGTAAATACGTTATATACCTAGACCTCACTCTCTGAGCCAATTTCCAGCCGAATTTCCAAGCCCTCCACATGATTTACTGCTCTTTAAAGGACTCGGGAAAGTTCATGCCTGAAATAAAATGTATCAATTAAATGTTGTGAAAAATGTCTTAAGCCGCTTTAAGCCTCTGCTGAGCACACGAAACTCCAGCTGATTGTTATGTTCACAGAGACCCAAACGTTAGCTTCCCTCCACATACATACATATGTATGCGAGATAATAATCATTTGCTTATGCTAATTTTTGGCTAAAGCTTGACTCACAAAGGCCCAACAATTTGCGGCCAAAAATGGCAAAGCAGCACGAACGAAAGGTGTGCAACAAACCGCAAAATGCATGCATGCAATGCAGGCCAACAAGACACAGCCAAAGAAAGAGACAATGAAACAAACAAGAGCATATGACTCATAAGGCCTCGTCTCTCTCCCTATCTCCCTCCATTCACCTCTCTCCCTCTCTCTCGCTCTTTGGCTTGACAGCTGCACGAGATCGGCTCCCAGGCAGCTAATTTGCATACAAAGGCGTTCGATTCAGGCCAAGTGGAACAGCTGCGGCACACGCAAAGCCACTTTCCATTTTTGTTGTTGTTTTGGGTCAGTGTTTGGGCCAGGTTTATCATAATTCTGCAATAGCCGTCCAGAACGAAAGAGCATAGCAGCTTGGCACTTTGATTGATATATATTTCATATTTCATATTTGATATTTGTTAACGATAACAGCAAGCGGCAGCTTTAAATGAAACTAGCCAAATCAAATCTACTTGTAAATACGCAACACTCATTTCCCCCACTAGACTCTAAGAACTCTAAGACGAACTACTCATTCCAATTGGAATCGAGCAGCTCCCTCAGAATATTCTCCATTAATTATAAGCAAGAAAAAAGAAAAATAAAATAAATAAATAAAACTTGTGCGTGTTGTAAATTTACAAAAAATTACAAAACCCAATACTAAACACAAAGAACGAGCAGTGGAAAGTGGAAAATGTTTAATGGAAAACGTAAAAAATACTAAAAAAAAAAATACTACACTTCCTCAACGTTTTTTTGGTTAACGGGCTAATTGATTTTCAAATATTAAGTTTCATTGGGTTTTTGTATAAGCGCAAGCGAAAAATGTTTAAAAATAGTTTGTAATGTGAAAAGAATGAATAAAACAAAAGAACAACCAACAAATGCGATCTTTTTTTTGTGGATTTTGGATTGTGTTGGTAATGTATTGTAATATAGTATATTAAATATTAATTATATGAGATACAGCGTACGATAGTTCAGATCGCAATTTGAGTATATTGAATAGTAGTGTGGTAGTTATAGTATGTTATATGGTATGGCTGACTACAAGCTGGAAAATTCTCTTTTTGTCTTCTGTCAAATCAATCTAAAAAATGCAATATCCGCAAAAACATATAGTTTTGTATTCTTGATAAACACAATTGAGTGGAATGTTTACCATAGTTGTCAGTCGTTTATGAGGCTGGACAATGGGCATATCGAATTATTGCCTAAGAAATTTCTATGCTTGATAACATAAACACGTATCTCATTATATGTAGTTAAATAGAAACCAATTTTGATGATTATGATGAATGATATATCTATATCGAATTCAATTTTTTTTTTATAAAAATGCGTTTCAACATTTGTAGATTAATTCATAATGCTGTTTCTAGAATCTGAATTAGGTTTCGTAAATGGCAGAGCTACATATTTGTAATGACTGCTTTAGTGCATAATAATAATAAATAATGTTGTATGGGAATGGTATGCCAAAATTCAATTTTATTAGAATTATAACTTTTATTTTAGAAAATTGCAAAAAGATAGGACGATATTAAGGAAGATATTAAGGTTAATTACTGAAGCTTAATAATAGCCATATGTCATTTGGTAATATATAAAGCTAAAATATTGTATTTGGGTAGAAATTATAAAAGTAGAAAATAGAACAGTTATAAAATAAAGTACAATCCACCTCCTAATTAGGCCGAATCATTTCTGTGGGAAAATATTGATCCCTGACAATTTATAGAGAATTTTGGCGATAGTAGCGATAGTCTGGTTTCTGCTATGTCAATGTGCGCCATCGACAATCTGATTAATATAATTTAAAAATTTAATTCAGAATAAAAATATAAGTAAATATTATAAAGGCATCATATACCCGATTTACAATTTCATTTTTTAATCAAATTTACGGCGCAGTTAATTTATATAATTTCTGATCTGTTTTTCCATCTAAATTGTTGCCATTAATCTGGCCTAAGACAGCGCTTCGTCTCGCATGCTTAAAGCTCACATTCATTTAAATTGTGTTTCCTTTGGTGACATGGCAAATACATTCCTAATGCCATCTGCTTAGACCCACGTTTCTTTTCAATAGAAGTTGCAAAGACTACTTTATGTTAGAGCCGCAATAAAGCTAATGAAACACTCGACAGCAATAGCAGCACTCAATTTTCGTTTAGTCATTAAAACGAGTCACACACACACACTCACTCATACACCCACGCATAGAGCGGGGACACACTTTAGCTAACCTGCAGTATGATTCATCAAAACGAATGTGGATGATGCAGATAGGAAACGCGACCGCAGCGCGTATTGCATTTCCGCTGGTTATTCATGGTCAATGAACGCGGTTGATGCATGCGATGTAGTCATAAAATCAAAATGCAATGCAAATTAAAGAACAACAAACGGCAACAGCAACAGCAGCAACAACAGCAACAACAACAACAATAGCAAGCATAACATTTCCTGCCTGCCATTGGTGTTGGCAATGTGTTTACGTTTGCACGTTTGTCAATGGGATACACACACACACACACTCATACACACACCTACCTCTAATACCGCCCACTCTGGCGGTCGGCGCAGCTAAATTAGTTTTTGCCATTCACGCTGAAAATTGTGTTTTACACACAGCGAAGCGATGCAGCAACAAATGCAAATGCATAAAAAAATGTTGCCTACTTTTCAGCTAAATATTTTCTGCTGCACTTGCTGAAGCGCATTATTGCACTTTATCTATGCGATTGAAATTGCCAAGATGAGTGAATAGATGTAAAGGGGGAAAGAAATTGAAAGGAAATAAAACCTGATGTAGATATAGCTATGCAGCTGGTAATGTTTTAAGAGCAATTATGAAAATTATTTTAGTATAATATTTTTAAGTTTTAGTGTTTATCAATTTAAGTTTCAATAATTCGTACACATGATACTTTTTTTTTTTTTTATTTATTTATTAAGTGTAATCTGTACATTATTTATGATATTTTCTGTAGATACATATATGCATCATACGAGACAATTTATCATAGAAGAGCCAACTCAAATACATATTTAAATAACTAAATATTATTGACACCTCAAAGAGCTGCTGAATTGTATTATATATAGTTATATATATAGTTATCAAAAGGGAATTTATCAGCTCTCAGCCCAAACTTGCTTCTAGATCAGCCCACATACATACATATATATATACCCACCTATTCCGCCTTCTACATTCCATTGACCAGCCCCATTGTAGCTGGCAAAATAAAAAGGCATAATTTCTATACAAATTTCTGCAATAGTTTTTGTTTTTTCTTTTTTACCGCTTTATCTATTCGTTTGTAATTAAGTTTATCAATTTCATTTAATTTAGCGGCCATAAAATTGCCATATATACAGTGCCCGCAAAAACTGCTGACACGCGAGCCCAAATATGGCAACCAATAAGAGTGCAAAGTAAGCAGCATGTGCGTGCCCTGTTTTTATCAAATTTACGCTTATTGCATTTTAATTAATTATAAACAGGTAATTATGTTAAACATACTAGGGCACAAACAAACAAACACACACATGCACTCATTTCGCTCGTTATTATCTGACAGGCTTTCACTGACAAAAAAACAAGAGAGAATAACATGCACATTCCCCACAGACGATTACCGAGTGCTTAAAATTAAAGCTGGAGCTGGGCAGAGTTTCTTTTTTTTCTGTTTTTTCTATACCCAATGAACTCATTGAAAATGCTATATAAGGTATATTGATTTGCTTTGAATGCTTGCAGCAGACATAGGGAATAAAATATGCTCGATCTGATAACTTTGAGCTCGTCAATCTCTGCAAATATAAGAGCTGGCAGATAAAAATTTTACTCATAATTTATTACTATCGGCTAGAGCTTAAAAATGTTATCGAATTTCCCTCGTTGATCTTTAGAGATAGAGTCTCCAAATTGTACATAAATGTGTATAATTTTTATATTTTTAATACCTATCCCAAAACCAACTGAATATTATAAATATATAGCAAGTCCACAGAACATTCTTATTAAAAGACGTGAAATAATATTGAAAAATCTGTTCTCCCTAGGGACCAGGGTATCTTCTAGTTGAGCACTCTCGCCTAGAGCTTCCTTTTTTGATTTTCACTTATTTTTTTTTTCGATTTTGTCCTGGCGTACGGCATAAAATTAACTAATTTAATCCGTGTCCGTTCGCTTAACTGCACTTTTAAGTGCCTGGCCATAAATGTTCATTGCCTAAATGCTTCCGCTCATAAATTTTTGCATAATGCGCCGCATGTGTCAATAATGTGCGGAAAATCGCTTCCGCAACTCCAATTGCAAGGCTGCAGCCGGAAAATGTTTTTATGACAACATTCAGAATTTCAACTGCTGCCGCTGCTGTTGCTGCAACAACTGCAAATTTGCATTGCCATAAAAAATAAATACGCAAATATTGAAAATCCCTTAAAAAAAACATCTATACCATAAACGGAATATAAAGCGAAAAATCTGCGTTTGAGCAACTAAAATTGGCTTCAATAAGCAGGTGTTAATGGTAGAGAGAATTGAGGCTTGTTGTATAGAGATTTTGACAGAGATTTTTGACTTGACAGATCTTATTGTATTTTATTAACTATTAGATATATGCTGAGACATAAATTAAAGTAAGTTATGTACTTAGCTTCAGAGAATCTAAAATCTAGAGATCAACTGCAATTGCATAGCAATTCTCTCTCTTTCTGTCTCTCTCTCTATCTCTATCCCTCTCTCTCTCTTTATCTATCTCTCTCTCTCTCTCTCTTTCTGCCTTCATTCTTTGCACCAAATTAGTCCTGAAAATATTGTTCAAAGCATCTGCCAAATAGTTCTTCTTATATATGTACATATATTTATATACTTTGATCGAACTTCCCCTCTTAACAAAAACCAAAATTGGCAATCGCAAGTTTTTGGTCAACACATGCGTTAGCCAAATGAGTTTTGATGGCTCTACCGCAAAGTTTGCACTACATATACAATTTTTGTTGTTGTTGCTTTTTTTTTTTTTGTTAACGTGTGTGTCTGGCTTTGTTTGGCTTGCTCGGCTGTTGCAGTCGCGCACTGACTGCACATAAATTTCAATTAACATAAATTTTATGGCAGCACAAAGTTGGCCAACAAACGCAGCGACCGCCACGGCATTTTCAATTATTGTCTGCTGGGAAAAGTTTTGGAAGCGCTGTCGTTTTGATTATATTTTTTGGATGCTGTGAGAGGAGAGAGAGAGGGAAAGAGAGAGAGAGAGAGTAGTACACTTGAGTGCTTTAAGGGCTAGATTAAAGCCGCATGTGTGTGTCCGAGGAATTGGCAAGCGGCGCTTATGCAAAAACGATAAAGCGCAAAAGCCAAGCAGCTCAAATCTAACCCCGAGGCAATAAAATCCATTTGAAATTGTTATTTTAAGCGAAAGGCGGAGGGGGCGAGAGGTTAAGGTAAAAACTCTGAAAGCAAATAAAGAAAAGTAGCCAAGACATAAAAAAATCAAATATCGCTTCAGTTTGCCAACAACAGCAGCAAAAAAATGGACAGCAGCCAAGGCAAATGAACCATTCCAATCAGTCGGCCTTGCGGCAGATAAGCAGGACTCGGCAAAGGATTGGCCAGGGCAGGAGGCGGAGGTCTGTCGACATCTAATGCACAGCCAGAAACCGAAACACATTCACTGCGTGCCCATAAAAAAAATCAAGGTAACAACAAAATGCGTTTTACTGATGAAATCAGCAAAAGTTTCCTGCTTCTTGGCCATTTCGTAGCTGAGCTGAGCTGAAAATCTGTAGATGCCAATAAAACTGGCAGCAATAATGAGAGAAAACAAAAACAAATGAAATGTATAAAGGAAAAAGGAACGAAAAGGTTTACAAGCCAACAAAAATCTTGATAATATGTAAATTGTTGTCTTGCATGTGTGTGTGTGTGTGTGCGTGTGTGTGTGTGTGGGGGGGATATTTCACCTTATCAATAGCTCATATCGTTTGCATAGAACAGAGCGAAAAGCAACTTGAGCTTATCTGGCATCAACTTTTAAATACTTGAATCAAATATTTTTTGCTGTTGGAAAGTTTTCCTCAAGCCTTCTCGAGTTGCAAAGCTGCAGCTCATTGACTTTTACGCTCGAGTTGGCAGCGCAGCGACTGCAACTGGGCAACAATTTTCTGTATTTAAGTGAGCTGAAGCTAAAGACCCCAAAATATTTACAACTGCACTTCACAGATCACGTAGCTGCAATGGCTAAAAATGCCTTTTAATGTCGAGACCCGAGCGCTGGCTGTCCCTTGTGATACCAGATTCTATATAATTTATAGCGCCTGGCAATGCCAAATTATGTGTGCCAGCAATTGCAATACACACAGACAGACAGACAGACAGACGGACAGATGGACAGACAGCTGGACAGCAATTGGCAAGCAGCGTCTTTTATGGGCATTTTTATTTTTGCAACGCATTTTTATTGCAGTAGGAAAAATTATGATTGTATCTATGGGTTTGTGTCTGTGCGGCTGCTTCTTGCATTTTGTTTGCCAAGGTTTTCTCTTTATTTTCTTTTTATTTTTGCAAAGCATTCCATATCTTTTGTTAAGACCAGGAGGGCACTCGGTTGACATCAAGTTTTTTTGGGCGCTGCTTCATAGGGGCGATGGAGAAAATCTAAGAATATTGTTTTCACTTATTTTCTAAAATGATAATTAATAATTAAATTAAGTATGAGCTTAGTATAAACTTAGATACCTATAAGTCTTGTTGTAATATGCCTAAATATATTGAAAGGACTTTAACGTAGCTGTAAGTTAGAAAAGATAACAATAGGTCAATATATCTTCCATATGCTCTTCATGAATGTCTCTTAAAATTTCTACGATCCAAAGAATCTTGAATTAAGAAGTATCTGAAAGATTAATATTATAATTATCCAACATAAATTAGGTTATTATTATTATTAAATTATATATTTTCCATCTTTCTACATATATTTTTATTTTTGCGAATTTATTTGAAACAAAAATATTTCTATAGCTAATTTAATCAATGTAAATTTAGATTAGAGTGCTAAAAAGTATTCAATAGCTGTAAAGGCATATCTAAAAAAAAAAAATATGTATGTATGTACAGGAAAACTAACTGCAAGTTTTAAAGTAGATTAGTTAAAATGAATGTAAGACCGTAAATAGAAAAAAGAGAGAGAGAGAGAGAGAGAAAACTTTTGGGCGCTGTTTGGTCCTGTATTCAAGGCAACCAACGCGTAAGGATAAAAGCAAATACATATAGACAAAAAATAAATAAACAAAGGCAATGAAATTACGTGACGGTGACAAGGACTATGACAATGACAATGGTGGATAGAACAGGAACTCGAACCAGGGACAGACAGACAGACAGACGGCAGCAGCAGGAGCAGCAGCAGCACGTAATTTGCCAATGGGGTGTGGCCAATGGCCAACAACAGACACTTTTTATTGCAAATCATTTCAAATGCTGCAAATGATAACAACAACCAGCAACAACAACAACAACAACAAACAGCAAATAAAGTAAAGAATAACTGAAGCAGTGCTAAAAACGAGCTGCAAGCAGACATGACATTCTGTTGACTGTGCGGCATTTGTGTGTTGCATGGAAATCGTGTCCAATGTGCCAATGTTGTCCATGTGGATTGTGGCAGCAACAGCATCAATGAAGACACTGCTAATGGATAAAAAAAAAAAAAAATGTGGTAGCAGTAGAGGTGCATCAGTTAGAGAGAGAGAGAGAGAGAGAGAGAGAGAGTAGAGTAGAGTGTGTGTTAATATTTGCAAATAAAATTTAATGAAGCCAGCAAGAGAGCTGCACTTTCTTAAAGCAAACTAAATTGGATTAAGGCTGAGATTAGAAAAATAAAATATATATAAAAAATAAAAAATAGAGAAATACTTTTGAAAATAAATGATTTTTGATAAAGTTGAGGGCAGCAGAGACTAGAAGACTAGAAATTAGAAATATAGAAATATTTTAGAGAGGGAGAGAGAGAGAGAGAGAGAGAGAGCGAGATAGAGAGAGAGAGAGAGCGAGAGAGAGCGAGAGAGAGAGAGAGAGAGAGAGAGAGAGAGAGAGTGAAGTGTCATATTGGATGCAAATATTGAGAAGAATAAAGCTTTTAGGTGCTTGAGATAAAGAAGGAATCCATTAAGAGAGAGAGGGAGCGCTATGAAGTGAATATAATTATACTCATTCACGAAAGTGCAATGAGTATATTGGTTTTGTGCAATGTTCGGCTTGCTGTCTGTCCATCTGGCCGTCTGTCCGTATGAACGCCGTTCATTTCGGCTCTATTGAAGCTAGTTTTCTTAGAGTTAATGGAACAAGTTGCATTCTCAGACCAAAAATATTGTTGCGAATATAAGTATATATTATTAGGAAAGTAAAATGAGAAGCAAATAGATTGACAGAGGGAGAGAGAGAGATAGACCGAGAGGGAGAGAGAGAGACTGCACATATCATTATCATCCCCATCACATATCATTATCATCATCACCACATACCATTATCTTCATCATCATCATCACATATCATTATCATCATCATCCTCATCACATATAGTTACCATCATCATCATCCCATATCATTATCATCATCATCACATATCATTATCATCATCATCACATATTATTACCATCATCATCACATATTATTACCATCATCATCCAATATCATTATCATCATCATCCCATATCATCATCAATCTTCAATGATTATTCTATGAAACTCTCAGCTGCTTCAATATTCAATATCTAAAATCGAATTTAGCTCAGCTAGCCAATTGTCATCTCTTTCTAATAGAATTTAATTAACAGCCAAAACTCACTCTCAATCGCTCTACAGTACTAATTGGCACTTGAGTAACTTTCTGGCAAACTTTCAAGTGAAGCGCTGAGCCGTAAATCAAAGCGATTTCTATTAAGATCTTTTACTTATAGATAATATTTTTATACGAGTTTAAATGGCATCTTGATTTAATTGAAATAAGTTTTGCTGTCTACAGTGCTAATTGGCACTTGTGCAACTTACAGTCAGACATTAAATGCGCAGCTCAACTTATCGCTGCCAACAATCGGGGCAAACTTTACCTGTGCGGCAATTTATGCCGTTTTATCTGTGTGAAATCAAACATAAAGTTTTTAAGCTCCAGACAATTGAGCTTATAATATGCAAAGGTTTCACACACACAGACACACACACGCACACCAATGCACACTCGCAAGTCGAGTCGTGGCCTAAGTGACATAAAAATTACACAAAATGGTGGCTTGCTTCTAGAACGTTTGTCTAATAGCGGCTTAGGCTAAGGCTTAAGAATTTTCTTACACAACTTCTGTAGCTGTAGTTGCTGTTGTTGTTGTTGTAATTAAATGACAAATCTGATTTATGTGACATTTGATAGCAACCAGCAAACGGCAAATAAAGCTTGACCACCAGACACACTTGCTTGGCATTTGGCTTATACGAGAGATTTTCCGTGTCATTAGAGCCATGGGCAGGTGGGCTAGCGCAGGTGTGTGCTGAGCAATTTGTTGTGCGCGCAGTTTGTGTTTGGCTTAATAAATCTGCTGGCATTCTGCCTCCCCCATCACCGTCTCGTTTGGCTCTTATAATTTGTTTGGCTTTTGTCATATATTTATCAAATGCGCTTATTTTTGGCAGCTTATTAGTGGCAGAGAGTCTTAGCGCTAAGACGCCAGCTACTGCCATAAATGGGAGCAAGCTCTGGCTCTCTGATAAGCCACACAGAACACACATTTTTCTATAGATTTCCCGCTGAAATGAACATGGTTGGCAGCTAAATTGTCAGAAGACGACTATGGGGAAATCGAATAGAAAAGTATAAAGTTGTTATCGATAGATGGGCAGAACTATTTGAAAATATTATTATAAGTTTTCAGTCAAATCCCATTTATTTTATAGCTAATAATAATATTTGCAAATTTTAAATAAATACTTTTTTTTTTTTTTAATTAATTATCTTTTTGTTTATTATTGTATATTTTGCATATTTACTACAAAATAAAAAATATGTAAATTTGTTTTGCTAATAGATTAATAATTAATAAATAAATCCATGTATCAATATCAGAGTCATATTATTTACGTAAACAAAGAATATAAAAAATTATGCTCTAGCTTTTTTTTTATAGTTTTTCATGCATTAATATTCTAAACTTAAATATAAAAAAATTATACTTAATCTTTTTTTTTTTTTAATCTAGTTTTTCATGCATTAATATTCTATTTTTTTCCGACCTTTACATATGTATATTTCTATATAATATTGCACTCGGGCATTGCCAACTGCATAATGCAGGTTCAGCGCAAACACTATCCAGTATATATGTTCGGCGCGATTCGCATGTAGATATACAGTGAGTAACATTATTATTTATTTTTATTATTTAATTTAATTTATTTAATTTTTTTTTTTTCAACTTCAAACGCCCACAAAACATATAATATTTATTCAATTAGGCTAAGAAATATAATACCATTCCCAAAAAAAATCGGTAGTTTAATAAAGTGTGAAATAAAAAAATAAAAATAAAAAAAAATAAAAATAAAAAAAATAAAAATGATTGAAATTAAAATATTTTAAATGCTCAATTGTAGATTGAAAAATATCCTTTCAGTTTAAGTATGTATCAATATAGTATGTATATTTAATATAAATAAAAAGTTGGAAAAAAACCAACGAATATTAATTTTACTCACTGTATATGCCATATCTGCTTGGACTTGCAAAACAAAAACACTCATTTCACTTTCATGAATGAGCATAATATGAACTTTATATATTTATTATCTTTATTTATTTATTTATTATTTATTTGTTTTTATTTTTTGTTTTCATATATTTTCCACAATTTCTACTCCGAAAAAATAAAAAATGCTTGCTTTTGAAGCAAAAGAAATTTTAATTTAGCTTTGCCTCTTGTTTTAAAAATATGTTTTCAGTACATGTAATAAAAAAAAATAAATAAAATAAAAAATTAATGTGAATATTGATTTTTTTTTATATATATAAAATATTTGCAACTTCTTTACTCAGTAAAAAAAAAAATTAAATGTATTAATTAAACTTATATTCCCTTGCAAAATTAGCTATCCATAGGCATCGCTGGACTGCGCTGTGATGTATGCTATGTTTTTTTTTTAACTTTTTGTTATATTTTGCCACAGCCTAGCAGTTCCACCTATGGCAGCACACATTCCATCGTTTGCATTGGTTCAAATGCCCATCTCTGCTTTTTTACTGCTAAACGGTTTCGACTGTCCTCCGTTTTTTTTATTGTCGCCGCTGCTGCTGCGCTGCTGCTGCGCTGCTGCTGCGCCGCTGCTGCTGCGCCGCTGCTGCTGCTGGGTAGTCGTTGATGTCGGCTGTCACGTACGCAACGCACATTTTCACGTATTTCAAATATTTTCCAAAAATTACCCAATTTTCTCCTAAAAAAGAAATGCCAGCAGCGTTGAATGTTGGACAAGATGTCAACAGAGAAAATTGCTGAAGACAAAATAAATTTGGTTGATTTTCAAACAATTATTAGTTTTTTTTTTTATTATTTTTTATTTTTATTAATAATTATTTTGTGAAGATTTTTCGCTTTTTCGATCATAACTTGTTAGATTTTTGCTCGTATCTTCGTTTGAATTATGCTTAAAGATATTTACAGAGTTTCGTTTCGATTTGCATTTTCTTTTATTGTTGTTAAATTCAATTTAAATTACTTTATGGCATTTGGTTTTGTTTTTAGTATGCAGCTTGTTTTCTTCTTTTTTTTTTTCTTGCTTTTATTTCATCGTATATATATTTATTTATATATATATTCGAATGCATTTTATCTTACTTTTTTTTTTTTTTTTGTATACATCTAAGAATTGAGTTTTAAATACACAAATAATTTACACTTACAATTAGCATGTATATATATATATTTTTTTTTATTTTCTTTTGTTTTAATATTTTTTTAAGTGTAGTTTATAGCGTTGATTAAGTGGGACTTAAAAACAGTTTACAGTTTACAACAATGCACATTGATTTTCATTAAAGTTTTTATATATATAGATGCACTTAAATCTGATTGCACACACACACTCACACACAGTCAGTCATTCACACTCACACTCACACTCATATCGTCTACTTAATTAGCATTTAAATGTCTGCACATTGATATTTTTAATTTATGCATAAATTTATTCGCTTAGTATTTAAAATGGTTTGCATTCATTTTTTTCTTTTCTCTTTTTGACATCTTAATACTAATTTAGTTAGGATTTTAATTCAAGTATTTACACATAACATTTATAAATATACATATATATAAATGCATAATGTTTTTGTATTTAATGACAATTAAATTTCAAATTAAAATTGCAATTGCAATCGGAAATCAAACTTTTTTTTTGTATTATAGAGAAAGAGAGAAATGGACAAAGCATTTTTGATATGGCGCTGCTCTCGGGGCTATTTACATAAATGAATAATTGTGTTTTGAATGTTGAATGCATTTTGACTCTTCATTAAGGCTTAATCACAATCATTTCTCTATTGTTTATTTTCTTTTTTTTTTATATATATATATTTTTGTTGATGACTTTCGCATTGTTGTCTCTAAAAATTTGGCTAACTAAAATGTTAACATTTATAAACATTTTTGGTTTGTTTTCTCATTTTTTTATTCGTTTTCGTTTTTGTCAATTTATAGCAAAATAACATGGAATGTTATTAGTAGTTCATTCTTGACTAAATAATAATATATGTATATATGTATGTATGTTTATATTTATAGGTACGTTGGCTGTACATACTAAATACGGACAGAGAACAGATCGAACACTTAATGCTTAAATATATTTCGCTTTTTGTTTTTTAAAATTTATTTCACTTTTTTTCTGTTTTCTTTTGCATATTTGTTAATTGAGTTCACATACATTAAAAAATTTGGCAATTTATAAATTTACGATATGTTTTTGTTAGTTTTAAGACCTTTCGACAGTCACCAGCTTTTAAATGCTACATTTGATTAGATTCCATTCAAAAACTTTCTTTGCTTTCTTTATTATTTTTTTTTTCTTCTATTTTTTTATGTGAGAAAGATTTGTGAATATACAAAAATTTGATACGAGTGCATGGAAAATGATTTTAAATATATTATTTCGAAAACATTTAACAACATTGTGAAAAAAATGAAATCACATAGCCTAAATAAATGTTTCGCTTAACTTTAATCGAATGCATTCGCAAATTACATTCGAAAATTTCTCTTAAAATTCCATTTATTATTTTTATAATTTATGTGCTTATTTGGTTTTTTTTATGATTTTAGCTACAGAATGCTTAAAACTAATTTAGATTTAATTATATATGTTTCTTATATTTATGCATATAGTATATATATATATATTTATTTTTTTTTTTTTACTTTTGTTTAAACTCGTTCTTTTTAGCAGAGCTCAACTCTGAGCGTTTTTATTTATTTATTTTGTTTTCATATTTTTGATGTGTTGTTTACTTTTAATTTTAATTTTAAGTTTTGCCTTTGTTTATATTAATCATACTTATTTTTGTTGTTGTCTGGAATTACTTATGAATTAATAACATACAATACACATACATTCATTATTAACTATATACAGTTTTATCAATAACTTTTGAATGCGCTCAACAATTTTTTATTTTTTTTTCCAGCTAAAAACAGGTTTTTGTGGCTCTATTTAAAATATATAAATATACGTAGTTTATATTTGTATTAAATTTAAATATTTTATGCATATAAATATGTTTTCTTTTATGTTTATGTTTATACAAATTAAATTCAAGAAAGCTTTTGTTAACGACATAAATAAATTAGCAATTTTTTTCAGTTTTTCATTTTTGGTTTGCATTTTTTTTTTGCATTTTGTTTTCTTTTTTTTAAAGATTTTTTTTTTTGTATGCTTTTGATTTTCATTTTCTGCGAAGCGAAGACGGAAAATTCAGTGGAAAAACATGGGCGGGGCATAGGCAAGGCTAACTTAATGCAGCTACCGCGCAGTCGGCAACAACTGCCGACGCTGCGCTGCTGCGAGAGAATCTTGAAGCGTTTGCTCAACATGAACGAATCGCGCTATGAGCTTATCATTGGGCTTATCATTGCCTTGCTCTCTAACATTTATCGAAGCTCGATGACCGTACCCAGCCTTGCTGTGCCTGAACGCCGGCCAGTAGTTGGAGTGGAGGCTGCCGCCCGCTAAGGTGGCAGCCAGGGCCAGCGCCAGCAGCAGCAGGGCATTGGGCGCCCGGGCCATTAGGAGCGAGTCCGTATTGCTGGCTGCGTTTGGTTGAAGAAAAAGCGATAAGATTTTGGTAACAAATATTTCCCGGTATGACATACCTTGCACCGGATCGGCGCGCGAGTTGCTGGCGAAGGCGCTGTCGCTCTCTCGCGACTCCAAGACCGGCGCCTTCTGCGGCCGATCGCCCTCCACGGACTCCTCGTTGCTGCGCCAGTAGAACGACGAGAGAGCAGCCACACACTGTAAAGTCAATGTAAACAACGGTTAATCAATCAAAATCAAATCACGCCTCACTCCACTCTCCTCACTCACCTTCAGCTTCATGTCGCCATTGCGAAAATGATGTTGCTCCACGCGAAACTGCAGGCCCAGCACCGAGGTCTCCAGGCCCTCGCGTCCCGATACAATCGTCTCGAATTTGCGCAGCTTCTGCGGCTCGGCCGGCTCACCGTTCACATACCAGGTAAGATTGACGGCCGGCTTGGAGCGGCCGGCGGTGCAGTTGATGCGCACCCAGTCGCCGATTTGGTAACGCGGACGTCCTCCAATTATTTTCGGTGGTCCCTGATCGGGCAGAGCTGTAAGAGTTGAGGAAGCAACGAGAAGGAAGACCGGTTAGTTGTTGCCATGGCTAACGAAGTCAAGCTGTGCTGAATTTAATTTACGGCTAGTTACAGACAGCACGCCCCATGCCCCAACTGCAAGCCTCGAAATACCATAATAAACCAAAACCCAAACCAGCAGCAGCAACAGCAACAACAGCAACAGCAACAACAACAACAACAAAGTTGCCGGCGCCCATCCGGAAATTCAATAAAAGTTCCAGCCGCTGATGCACTGACAGACTGCTGATAAAATTGCAAAAAAAAAAAAAAAAGAGTGAAGCAAACTAAAGAAAACAAGCGAAATAAAAATAAAATTGAAATGAAGGCAAATCGCGACTTGATCGCATCGCATCTTTTAATACTCTAACCAGGAGAGCAAAGTGCATTAGGCGCTAGCAGTCAGCAGACAGAGCTATGTTATGTTAACAGAGCTGGCGTTGATTATTAACAAATCAGTTAACAGTTGCGCTACTCTGCAATGCTAACAGAGCCTAAGCATGCTCATTAACAGATAGATATTGACTTGCTACTGCATCTTAACAGTTATCAACAGAGCGCTCTTCTGTGTTCATTAACAGAGCTGTGTTTATGTCTATTATGCTGTATGAGCTAACAGACGCTGCGCTCTGTAATGTTAAGTTGTTCTTGTCATTCTCTGCCAGAGAAGCTGTTATTCCAGCAAGAGCTGTAGCTTAACAGCGAGAGCTGTATATCAGAGCATAAGCTTAACAGTTGTTAGCTAAACACACTTCTTAAATTCAAAGGAGCTCTGTTATGTTAATATAGCTTTCATGTGTCAGTCAATAGCCATGCTTTGCAAACAGAACAAAGTTATGTTATTGTTAAGCAACCAATTACGACTGTTAAGTTAACATAACTCTCAGCTGCTATTCATATATAAATCTGCATATTAAATACAAATCTATTGAAATTGATTTATATTTTCTCTTCTTTGCTTTTCTGTTAATTTTCAATATCTAAAGAGTATGTTATTATAACAGTCAGCCTAACAGCCTTTCACGTTAACGTGCAACGGGGACTAGCAAAACAAATTGTCAAACTAATAAAAGCAATGCAGTTAGCCAGGCCAGAGCCATAGCATGCTGATGCATCCTGACATGCTGTTGACTGTGCGTCATGACAAAGTTCTAATACCCGTACTCTCGCGCGAAGACTATAAATCAGTGCTGAGCAGAGCTATGCGAGCGGAAACGGAAATGGCTTTTTTGCCAGAAGGTCTAACGGCAGCTGTGGGTGCTGAGAGCTGTAAACTGCCAAAAACTGGACTCGCTGGACTATGCTGTGGCATATGCGAGTCAGTTATTGCTGTTGTTGCATCTGCTGCTTTTGTTGTTGTTGTTGTTGTTGTTGTTGAAGCTTTTAAAAAGTTTGATTGAAAGCCAAACAGGCAGCCGGCACAATATGAGCAACAGAAAAGCCAAAACAAAAGCGCGTTAGAACAAAGACAAAACCAGTGCCAGATGAAAGAGGAATGGAAATACTATGCTAGAGAGGGAGTGGGAGTGAGAGAGGGAGAGGGGGAGGCCACAACAGCTCTGCTCTGTCCACGCAAAAGTTTATAATTGAACAAACGAAATGTCAACGCCAGCTCAAAGCGTTCCGGTTTGCCTCGCCCACGTGTGACTCTCGTTGTCCATGGCAATAAGCGTGATTTCCGGTCTGATTCCCGAGCCCTGCAAGCAATTCACAAAATGTTGTTGTTGCTGCTGCTCCCCCGCCTGCTTCTGCTCGCTCCTGCTGTTGTTATGTTGTTTGCATTTCGAGTTGGTCGCGACATCTTCGAAATTCTTGTTCCGCCTCCAGCAAATTGCTGAGCAAGACAGACAGTTGCAAAATTGAGTTAGATGCTAAGCTTTGGCAGGTTTGGTCGACCAACAGCAACAGCAGCGGGGAGGGGCATGTGGTACACGGCTTGGGGCCACAACTGAGAGTTTTGTTAAGCTTATTATAAACACGAAATCAAATGAAGCCTGTCAAATGCAGTTCAACACTTGAGCAGCCAGCAATCAACAATTGAATTTGCCTGCGCCCAAATGAAGTGGACCAAATTGAATATGAAACACCAGCAGCAGCAGCAGCAACAACAACAAAAACAACAACTAGAGCAAAGACAACTGGTCCAAGCTCTGTAATTTATAATTGCTTCGAGCGTGTTGATAATCACTGAGCTTCTTACATATGCACAGATTAATGCCAACTATGCAATTAGCCGTAATTTAGCGTTGCCTGATTGACGCTTCACTCGAATTATTGGTTTAATTCTTACACTTACAGTTAAGTTGAAGCTGCGAGCTGTCTAAGAAGTTTGCTTAATTCACAGCTGACGGCTCGAACTGTCTTAGTTCCTCTCATATGTTGTGGTAATCTAAAGGCTGGCTAAAAGTTGATAATCTACTTTAAATATTTGAGCACAGCTTAGTTAACAGTTCTCGTCGTAAACTGTCTGTAGTCTGTTAAAGGCTTTTCCAAAAAAAAACTTGGAGCACAATGTGTAATTAGACCCGTGCAATCAAAAACATATTCTATTCAACTATTAAGCAACATAGTTTGAGATAATAAATTAAAATACTTTATGACTTAACAGACACAAGTTAACAGCTCACAGTTTCATTTATCATATCATGAAAGTATTATTCGAATAGAATATCTTATCGATATATCGGTTCATGCATAGTATTGGGTGATATTGATTGAGTGCTACACTAATATCGAGTGTGGTCCTGACGAGGATTTTTAGAGAAAATAACAGTCAACTTTTAATTATTTATTTTGTTAACATTTGGCAGTGAGTCTATTTAACAGCAGCCTGGTTTACAGCAAGAGCTCTGGAAATAATATCTACATATATAGCTATGTTAAATGTGCCTTCAAGAGATATTGAATACTTAGTTAAATTTTCTGCTAGGAAATCCAGGCATAGGAAATCTCCATTCGAAAGTCATTAAGCAAAACAAATTTTGCTGCCTCACTAAGTGCTTAGTTCAAATTCTTAGCATATGAAATTCTTTAGCTAATCTTTTCAAATACATCAGGAATCTCTATTTCTTTGTCCACTTTGCATGCTGATCAACTGCTCTAATACTTGAAGGCTTTAGACACCAATTATATTCCACACAAGCAAGTCACCTATAAAATCTTTTAGTTACTATATCTACTTCCAATTCACCTGCTTAAGCTGACTTATTGTTCAATTTCTATTTATACCCTGAAATCTTCCTTTAATTACATACGATTTCTCTACTTATTTCACTTCCTACACAGCTTTACCTGGCTCTTAACACCACCTGCATTCCCCGCCCCATCTACAGCTTCAACAACACCCTAGACACAATTAAACTTCAAGAATTGATAGATGGACACTTACTCTAGACGTTGCACTCGAGTCTAGTTGATTGCACCATCCAAACCCTAATCGCCACACTCAGTAAACTCTCTCTCTACTCTCTCTTTGGCAATTTCCAATTAGAATTATAAGTTCTCGCCCGAGTTCAATTACCAAATAGCAGCTCTTATTACTATTATATTGGTATACTTACACACAACAACCATGTCGCCATGCTCGGTGACCGTTTGGAAGGATGGCGCCTCGCCGGATACCTCGCACCGGAAGCGGCCAGCCGACTGCAGATTGACGTTGTGGAGATTAACAATCGCATCGCTCGAGTTGTGCAACTGCAATTAAAAATGGTTTGAATGTGTTAAAAGTGAAGTAAAGGCAGCGGAGCGCGGCTAAAGCAATGTAAACGAAAAGTGGCAAAAGTTGTAAGACCAAAAAGGATGCCGCTGTCCGTCCTTCGTCCATCGCTGTTGCCTGTTTCCAGTTCTCAGTTCTCAGTTGGCAGTTTCAATAGCCGCCACTTTGAACGTTAATGTAACGTAATTGTTTTTGAGAAGCGGCTCAAAATGCTTTTTCAATGTTTTTGCTACTCTTGAAGGCACACAGAGCCCACTTGGTCAATTTAAGGGTCAGTCGCGTACGTTAGGCGAATATTTCACTTCAGCTTTAAGCCATTAAGCTGCTTTGCTGGCCGCCGCCTCTTTGTTTTACCCGCTCAAGGAACGCAAGGAGCTTATTGGTTTTGTTCTACATCTGTCTGGCTGTCTCCTATTGTAGCTGGCATTTACAGAGCCAAAGAAGTCTTATGTGATAGTGATTAGACTTATCCGATTGACCGACTGGGTAGATATTGGCTTTGTAGAAGTTTTATATCTTTTGCGATGTTTCTTTTGGTGTTTGAGAAAACATGATATAAACATATTTATGTATTTATTCGTATAGAGAAGATTTTGAATGTATTGTATATAGATCCGTGACTTTACAGATCAATGACGAATTGATTATAACTATTTCTTTCTCAGAGGAAGACTTCCAAGTATAATAAAATAAAAAGCTCGTAACTGATGGCATCATCTATTGATTAGGCAAAAGCTCTATGGGCGTATGAAATCGCAGAAAACTTGTAAACTTTCTGGCAGATTCTCTTAACTGATCTCTTTGGACTCTTCTGTATGAACTTTTCTCTATAGGTCATTTTCTAAAGACCCTTCTCTATAGGTCTTTCTCTTTTCCTTTCCGTTTCCGTAGACTTCTCTTAATACATTTTCAATTACAAGCTTTTCTGTATCAATTGTTCTCTCTCAACTTTATTCTAATAACTCTTCTGAATTGACCTTTCTCATAGTTCACTGTTCTATAGATATTACAACACCGATTCTTCTCTATAAACCCTTCTTGATCACCTCATCTCTATAGACTCTTATCTTTGAATTTCTCTCTATAGATCATTCTGGATAGACCCTTATTTATATATCATTTTGCAAAGACCCTCCCCCATTGACTCTTTTCAATGACCTCTTCTCTATAGACTCTTATCTATGTTGGTCCCTCCACCATAGATTCTTCTCAATGACCTCTTCTCTATAGACTGTTATCTATGGACTCTTCATAGTAGGTCCTCCTCCATAGACTTTTATCTATGAGCTCAGCTCTAGCAACTCTTCTCAATGACCTCTTTTCTATACATTCCCATTTCTATATATCCTTCTCCAATAGACCTTTGTCTGTAAACTCATCTTACTAGATCCTTTTCTATAGGGTTTTTCTCTATATACCCTTCGCTATAGACCCTACTCTGTGGAATCTTCTCTCTTCTCATTTCTAGAGACGGTGCTCTATTGAACTTCCACTTTATAAGCTACTTGCAAATAAATTAAATTTTCAATTAATTAATTGTATATACATTTGATTACTTTTACATCATGAACGAGTATTAAGCAGTCGTTTCTGTCCCTGCACATGCTCCTCATTCATTTAAAAAGGGTTTTTTTCTTCATGTTGTTTACTTGCCCAGCTAAAAGTGCACTTTGTTATCTTTTATTGCGCATTTTTTATACCTTTGTGCTCATTGTATTGTAATTGTTGTTGTTGTTGCTGTGCGTCTGCTGCTGCTGCTGCTGTTGTTGTCTTAACCTAATTTATAGTTTACCTAGCTAAACACAAACACTAATGCAGACACAGACGCAGACGCCGTTGAGCTCTTTGCTTAGCACACGTCCAGGCAGACGGCGAACAGTTTCGAACAACTGCAATAAAACAAAACCCGAAAACCAAACAAAAAGCCAGCCAATGGCCAAAAAGTTGTTGGCCCAGCCACGGTACAGACGGACGGACGGAGTCACTTGAATCGATTATGCTAAAACAATATCCGCCAAATGTGGTTGGGATATAACCATTAGCATTGGCTGCCAGCTAGAGCCAACTATCTAGACCTTGCAACATGTTTCGCTTTTATCAGCTGCCCAACATCAAAGTTGAGAAAGACCGACTCTGTCTGTCCATGTGTCTATGTATGTGTGTGTGTGTGTGGGTGTATTTCCTCTGGCTGTTATAATGCGCATTATAGACACGTTCGTGCCACGCCCATTGCCAGCGGCGACTGGCAAAAGCGCAACTTGAAAAATTTATTGCACTCGCAACTGGCAAAACACACGGCACAGGAACCCGAACAGGATGCGAGGGTGTAGCCAGGACATGCATGCCAAGCAGATTCACTTTTATTTCTCTTCTCGGCTACAACGATTAGACTCGAGTTTCGCTAGTTTGCTCTAACGTAGTTCCACTGTACATCGTTTTATGGTCGTGTGTGTGTGTGTGTGTGCGTGTCACGTGCTTATCTAGAACTCAGCGAGGCGTTTACCCTCGCACCGCCCCTCGGGCAATGCCAATGTGTGCTTTGTATGCGTACACAGGATTTTTCGGGCATTGGCGCCACCTCCACCGCAACCTCACCTGGTAAGCGCGCATTCTACGTGCAAAACTTTTAGTGGCAAAAATAATGGAGCAATGGCATTTAAGTGCGCCACTCTTCCAAAACGGGGCGCGCTCAGTCCATGCATGATCATTGTTCGAATTTTTTTGGAAATGTTTTCCGGCCAACTGACGGGCTCCAGACCTAAAGTGAAACCTCATGCTAGAGCTTTAAGCACAGAGAAACCGCTCTGAGGTCAGCTGCGTGAGAGTTCTCTTTGGCCACCATTAAATGCGCTCCAGCAGCTGCACCAAAAAACCTAACTCAACTCCAAGGCGACTCATTGTCTGGGCTCGTGCAGTGATAAAGAGCTCTTCTGCTGCAGCTCTACATATACATATAAGTAGTAGACGGGTGCTTGGAGGGGCGTTGCAGTCTATTGTCTGGCTGCGCCGCAAAGCATGCAACGTTGTTTTAATGCCGGGCCTTAACAATGCCGCCGCCAAACTGAAGGCAGCTCTAATTTTGCGTGAGACCACGAGAAATGTTCATAATGGGGTATATTGCTTTTGTGAAAGTGCATGTGACAGGCACTAGAATGAGCTGAATGAGCCATGAGAAAGATAAGTAACTAACAGCCAAAGGAGAAAGCCTTAGATCGATATCATATCTGAGCTCTTGAAGGCTAGATAGAATAACTAAACTTATCTCTGTTCTTCTCTGTGTCTCTCTTTTTGTTTGTCTATAAAAGTCTGAGAAGTTCTTGCCTTATATGAAATAGACTAATATTGATACTATTGAATTTATCTAGTGAGTCTTGAAAGCTGAGTCTTGTTAGCAATCTTTGATAGATGAAGCAAGAATCTTTTATATTGTTCTATCTTTCTCTGGAGCCATAGAGGCAAAAAAGCAAATAGATCTATGTTTTCTCTTCCCACCTATTCATCAGCTCCGAAAGTATGAGTACTTTCTTTTTCACCTTTACTGAAACAAATTTCTTTTTAATCTATAATATCTAGACCGATGGTCGATGGGCTATTTATATTTGCTTTTATTATTTATTATTGAATCTCTCTAACGTCTATAAAGACGAGAGATGGCCATTTCATAATACTCTGTAGTTCAGCATGTTCATAAATGATCGATAAATGTATCTATTTTGTTGAAATCGATATCACACCTCATTTCACACAAAAGTTACAATGTTTTCTGATTGTCTTTCTATATGAGTATATCCTTAAAAACCCATTCAGGTAATCTTATAGCGTACTATATTTAAGTTTGATTGAAAAATATAGATCATATTTCAATATTCGTGAAATCGAAATTGCAATCGAAAATTAAATATCAAAATTCAAGCATTTAAGTACTTCTTATAAGTGTAAAGAGCTCCAGCTGACTGATATGGTAAACATATTCTCTTCAACTATGGGATTAACTAGTACTAACTCAAGAAACCTCTTTGATTTGACAAGCAATGATTGCTTGCCTTATACACATAGTATTGATATGGATAACTGGACTACAGTCTTCAGCTGCAATATGGCTTAGATCTTAGGGTATCTGTCAATCGGTTCACTCCCGTCGTCTTAACAACTCTTGCTGCTTTTCGCTCTCCTCTTCCTCTTCCTCTTCTTCTTCTTCTTCTTTTCAGTGGCATACTCACATCAACAGCAACACCTGGCAGGCGAAATGTTTGCGCCGGCGGATTATCCCTGGGCACATAGCGATAAAACTCATTGCCATCCTTGTACCATTTGACCGAGTAGAGCGCCTCGCCATCCAGATCGTACAGGCACTCCAGCTGGGCGGTGGCGCCCTTAATCACATAGTTTGGTATGCGCACCTCGACCAGACGCAGTCCGGCCGTAAAATCTGAAAAATAAGCAAGAAAAAACAACAACAATTTTAGCATTATTAAATTGCTACACACACACACACACACGCACACACATACACAACAGAACGCATCCGTCTGCCCTTTCGGGGCTTTAATTTTTAATGAGAGCGTGCGTTCGTTGCTCATGATTGATTTATGTTTAAACAAATTGCTGTTGTTATTGTAATGTTAATTAATTACAAAAGTTTGTTTGGCCGGCCAGCATAAATGTCAACCCGTTGGCCGCATGTGCGATTGCCCCGGCACTGGCACTGGCCCTGGCTCAGGCCCTGCTCGTCGCTTATAATATAATGCCTTGCACAATTTATGTATTTTTAATATAATTTATAATAACATTTTATCACCGAGTCAGGGATATATTTTTGCTTTTATATTTATTTTCCCAAACAGTAATTTTACTCTTCCTCTTCTTCTTCTTTTTTCAATTTACAAAAGTGCAGCTGCAAAAACTACTCGCTCATAATACATTTTGATATACATATATAATAAATATAATGCGAAACGTATATATATGTATATGCGTCTGATTAATAAGTCACTGCGCCCTCAGCTTGATTGAGTGCCCTGATTTATGTGGGCCCCTTTGAGCTGAGCATTTAACTTGTAGTCTAGTGTAGTGTATCACTTGACTGGCCCACTCGAACTGAACTCGACTAGACTTCCAGCCAAGTCAAGCTAAGCGCCATTCCAGTCCACTCCACTCGGCCGGTCTCTTGTTAGGTTTTATAGCAAACTTGTTTATTGTCAATATTGACAATGCGAGACACAGGCACACACAGACACACACACACATTTACAGATAAACTGCCACCTACAGCTCTTTGTGCGTGTCTTATATTATTAGAACCCCCAAAGGGGCACACACACACACACACACACACAGCAAGTGGCTGCTCACTCTGCTGCTGCTAAGGATGCTTGAAGGACCTTCGACTGCTGCTGCTGCTGCTCCAATCGTTGTACATTACAAGTGTAATAAAATGTGAAAGGATATTATTGTACATACATCGCCAAACTGCCAGACAGAAGACTCTTCACATAGAGCAATCGAGCAATAGAGCTCTGCCAGCAAGAGTCGAGCAAAAATGCATTGCATTTATATAACAACACGATGTACGACAAAAGCTTAAGAGTCGAGCTACAAATTTCTAGAAATTCAAGCAGCAAACGAAAGCAAAAAGTAATTACAACAATTTAAGCATTCCATAAATGTTATCTAAGAAAACAAAAAGAACGAATAATACGAATACGTGTGTAAGACTCTTGCAAGGACTTAAGCTGACATTTCAAAAACTTTTTAAGCACCAAACTCAAAAGAAGTCGCCGTTGGCTTGGCGACGCCCCATTGATTGCCCATATATCGTCAAAAGACTGCAGTTGATATTTTTATTTCATTGTTTTTTCTTACTTGTAAATTTAAAGCTTGATTTTAAGTTGAAAATAAATGAGAATATTGCAAAAAAATGAAAATACTATCAACTGATAGACAATATTTTTCAAAATTTATTTATTATATTTTTTGTTTATTAATTTTTATTTATTTTTTTATTTATTTTTTTAAATTTATTTATTATATTTTTTGTTAATCAATTTATTTATTTTTTTTATATTTATTTATTTTCTTATTTATTTATTTATTTTTATATCCATTGAACCCATTGAAAATAGGAAATCAGGGTATAATGGTTTTGTTGAAATGTATGTAGCAGGCAGAAGAAGGCGTGGCAGACCCCACTAAGTGTATATGTATATTCTTGATCAGTGGGACGAGCTGAGTCGATTTAGCACTATTCGTATGTCTATTTCTTCTAAATATTCCCTTTACGTATTTCGAAGTATTTCTTCCAAGTATATCCGCTAAGTATTTCCTCTACGTAATTCCCTTACGTAATTCCCTTACGTAATTCCCTTACGTAATTCCCTTACGTAATTCCCTTACGTAATTCCCTTACGTAATTCCCTTACGTAATTCCCTTACGTAGTTCCTATACGTCTTTAATGCTTAGCTGATCGATCACACACTCTACTTCACTTTGTTGCGCTGACCCCCACCAGGACTGGACGACTGAAGAAATGCTGCAGCTGCTGCCCTTTATATAGGGCCACTTTTACTCAAGCACTGTCTCTCTCAAAGGTTGAGCCCGCCAACAGGTAGAGCTCGTTGCAGTCGAGCTTCAAGTGACCACTGGGAGCGCTCTCTGCTGCTGTGAGCATTCTAGCTTTGTTTTACTTAAATACAAATACCAAATGAGAACTGCTGCATACACATAGACAACTTTAATGATCTTCTGCACTTCTTCTCTTCTCGCTCAAGTACTGTCTCACTCCAATGCCTGTTTATGCGTGTGTGTGTGTGTCTAATATTCTAATATTCAATCTATTCTCTTATATTACGCAAGTTTTTTTTTATTTCTTTTATAAGAGACATCTATTGACATATATGTTTCTTTATATTACCAAAACTTTTTACCATAAAACTTAACCACATTTAGCTATGTGGAAACTTAAAAACTATTCAAGGCGTTGATCTGGCAGCAGCTGAAAGAGCATTGCTAAACTCCTCCCAAAAAAAAAAAAAAAAAAAACAGTATATGAACAACCTGCTAAGAAGTGTTTCAACGCTTGCAACAAAAACAATGAGCAAAAGCTAAAAGAACTTTGGTTCAAGATGCATCAAGTGCAAGTGAAAGACATTCATGAATTTGAGAGTAAACTTTTAGAAGAAGCCAGAGACACTAAAAAGAATGTACATACATATATGCAAACACAAACACACACACACACTTACATATAAGCTAAACTTGCACTCCAGGTGCATATTTTATATACTTGCAGACATTTCTATAGACAAAGCAGGTTAAATAAAAAGAGCTGAACGAGCAAATAGAAACTTCTATTCAGAATTACTATTTCTTTATTATATAAATATTTGAAACACACAGTTCTCAGCTTTACCTATGGCAAATTCACTCCAAATTTTGTATAAACTACAAATTTTTCACTTCAAGGTATTGCTTGTTCTCGCTTCAAGTTTGGAATACCCTAAGCAAGTGTCGAGAAAGTTAAGCAAGTGCAGTTTGTTGGCGTGCGTACATACATACACGCATACATATGCACACATATATAACACACATACATATATGTCATGTTTGAGTGTGTTTGCTCTTAAAGTGAATTTGGGTTGCATGGCTCGATGAGCGCCCAAAAACTGAACTGCCTGCAATAGCAGCTTTTGACTTTTGCCACCAGGCAAAAAGAAAATTCGAGAAAAAGAAAAAACCAATGAGAACAATGAGAATGTGAAAGGAAAACCAACTCTCTACTCATTAATTCTGCTTAAGAGCAGAGCAGAGCAGAAGCTGGAGGTTGGAGCTGGGGGAGCTGAGGGAGCGCAAAGTAAGCGAAACTAAAGTTTTGGCCTGGTAATTTAAGTAACTTTGTCATTTGGGCATCACACACACACACACACTCACACACCAACACACACGCACTATAACTGGAATGTCAACACACAAAGAGCAACACAATGCGCAGTGTATGGTCTGTGGATGGGTGGTGCATGGGCGTGGCTGAATTAATATGCTCATGCTGTGACCTCGTCCAAGTGAAAAATCAATTTCCCTCGCACTCCCACCCGCCCCTCAATAATGCCACACACGCTGCATGCCCCGCATAGCTTGCCGCTTTCTTATGCCATCAGCCAGTGACAACTTTTGCCGAAAAAGAAAAAAAAAACACTCACACACACACACAAACTTTTTCGCCATTCTTATACTTCATTGGGGTTAAGTGATTAAATTTGCACAAAAAAAAAACTTTTTTTAGTGGAGGCTGAGAGACTTGAAGTTACCCTGGGAAGGCTGAATAATAATTATTATTATTATTAAAATTTTTTTTTTTTTAATCTTATTTATTGGACTCTTGTTAATATTACTACCTATTGGGAATAGAACAATTAATTTTTCAAATTCTTCTGCTAATATAATACATTTTTTGTTATTCGAGAGATTTATAAAATACTTTAATTTTAGATATAACTAAAATCTTATTTTTCTGCAAAATTTATTTATTTAATTTTATTTATTTATTTATTTATTCTTTTCTTAACTGAAGAATAAGCCTATGTATATGCAAGAATATTTTTTTTAATTTATTAAAATATTTTGGCTTTCAAAAAAGTAATGAACAATTTTGAGTTTGTACTAAAAACTATAATTAATTAATTTATTTTTTTTAAATTAATATTATTTTTATTTATTTATTTTTATTTGTTTGTTGTTTTTATTTCTATTTTATTTTTATTTATTTTAATTTGTTTTTATTTTATTTATTTATATATTTAGTTTATTTATTAAATTATTTTTAAAATTTTTTAAAAATTTTTTTATTTATATATTTTTTTTATTTTTTTTTTTATTTTTTTTAAATTTATTTTATTTATTTATTTATTTATTTTTTTTTTCTCAATCTAAATCATCAAATAGTAGCTAAGCTTCTAGTCTAAATAAATTTGTTCTGAAGACTGAAATCAATTTATATTATTTCATAGCTGAAAAATAAACTTTTTAAAAATATATGAAATGTGATATTAATATCTGTGGCATTATAATAAACCAAAATATTGCTTTTTAGCGCAATTTCGATTGGCTAAGCAGCGAGCGCAGAACTTGTTAGCTTTTTATAGTTCATCAGAGTTTATGTAGCAAATTTTATGACTCGAGCGATTTGGGGATAATTGAAATTGAAAAAAATGTATATATTGAAGACTTGAAAGTTCGCAGGAGAAGCGAGAATATAAGCAATCTTCATCAAAAAGAAATAAAATTCCCTATCTGTAAGAAACACCTTCAGCGAGAATCAACATACCCCGCATAGCCCATTCGCAAATGAGAGCGCACAAAAAGGCAGCTTGGCAGGAAACTTTGGCACATGTGACACTCGCCTCGAATGTCGCATAATTGTTGCCGAGTCTAAACTGCAACTTTGTTGCTGGCACAAAATTTGATTAATTTGATTATGATAACAAAAAGTTCTTTTTTTTCTTCTACGTCTTTTTTTGCTTTTCGGCAGATGGGCAGGAGGCGGGACATAGGCAAATCATTTGCCGGCAACTTTGAATGGCAATTTACCCTTTTCGCCAGCTCCAAGGAATTGAAGGACTGTTGCTGCTATTGCTGCGCTGCTGGGTCTGCTTGTTTAAGCTATCAGTTGATAAGCAGGCGGCAGGGCCTATTGAAGCGGCAAATGCCAATGGTAATGGCAATAGGATCACAAAACAGGACCAAGCTCCGGCTCTTAATGTCGGGTCACTTTTGGACTTTGGGCCAAGTTAGCTGTGTCTTTTTCTTGTTTTTTTTTTGCCTGCTTTTTTTTTTTTTCTTCCTTTTTGTCCTCGGGGCAGTTTGAGCTTAATATCCGTTGCCATTGTTGCTGCCGTTGTTGTTGTTGCTGTTGCTGCTGTTGGCTGGTTTATTAGTAGTTCGTGCTGGATAGAGGCAGGATGCCAGGCAGTATGCCCAGCTGGGAGTCGAGTGCGTGTGTGTGTGTGTGTGCGGCTGGAGCGAGTTCGAGCTGCCACATAAAAGCAGAAGCTGTTTGCTTATGTAAATGTCTGCATATGAGCCATGCAACGCATCCTGCTACCCACGTTCCACGTTCCATGTCCTGCCAGCCAGCAGCCAAACAATGCCTTTCATGTTGTGCGAGTATGTGTGTGTGTGTCGTGTGTGTGTGTGCGTGTGTGTGTGTGTGCTTGGCGCTCTGGCCAGCGCCCGAGGTAGCGATATTTGTTTTCTTGCTTTCATCATTTGCATATAATGGAGCTGTAAAAGTTCATAAGATGCCCCAACCCAAAGCACTGTAGTGCGAGATCCTTTGCCTGCCTGCATCGCAGTGCATCGCAGCTGCAACTCGATGGGAGGAAAGAATTTAATAAGCCCAACTATGCATGCGATTTGATATTCTACGCAATGAAATTGAAATTGATTTTTCAAATCCCCAACTAAGCTACAATCAAATTGTAAAAATGTTCAGTTCTGGAATGGAATGGAATGGAATGGAATGGGAGAGAATATTTGACTATTAAGAAATTCGTGGAAAATGAGAAAATATGCCAGAGCTTTTTCGACTGGGATTTGGATTTGGCCTCTGACTCTTCGCCGTTTCCTTCGTGACTTTAGTGCCGCCGGGCGTGGCAAGCGCAACAATTACTTCAGCGCTCCCCAGGGCGACATCAGAAATATAAATATAAAAAAATGGAATGAAATGAAATGAGAAGAAAAACTGTGTAGAAAATGAAAAGAAAACAGAGAGCATTCAGCATGCAGCTTTAAGCAGTGCCCGCTGGGCATTACTTTCGTGAAGGAGAGCGGGGTGGAGCAGGAGCAGGAGCAGGAGGCTGAGCTAGACAAAGCTTTTGTAGTTTCGCTGTTTTGTTTCCTGTTTGTCCTTAACTGGGTTTCCGCCAAGAATTGCATTGCATTAATAATTAATTGTTTCGACGGTTCGTCAGCGAAAGAGAATCGTTGCCCTAATTAGTTTGGGCCATCAAATAATTGTGATGGGCCTCGCAGCGCTGGGAATTGAGGGTGAAATATGCTGACAGAGCTCGTTAGCTTTATAAAAGTCAAAACAATAATGAAATAAACTGCCAACCGTGCCGAGTTTTAATAAAAAAAAATAAATAAACGCTAAAAGCTCTGACATAAAGCTCTTAAAAGCTTGCAGCATGTGGAAGTATTTGTAACTTTTGATTGAAGAGACTTTGAAAGCATTTTGAATGCTCATTAAGCTACTCTCTAAAAGCTCATGAAATCAGCTTTCAGTGCTGGAAAACGAGAGTAAAATATGCTGACAGTGCTCGTTAGTACAAATTATAATTAAAGAGCTGTACAGAACAGGAAAAACTCAACTTTAACAGAAAGGAAATTTAATAGAGAACATTAAAATATTTATAAATGTACAATTTCTAGGTATAATAAAAACTACTAAAAGAAAAACTATAAACTACAATAAAAGCTAAAAACATAAACATTTCAAGTAATTTCAAAGCCTCTATGTATCATTCGCTTCAACCATAGTTTGTTTTAATGAATAAATTATAGAATAATATTTTTGTAAATCCATTTTAAGCTCTTTTAGATCGACTACAATGTGCACTGCTCTGCCAGTCGACGTATATATGTATGTATGTATATTTATGCATGTATAATGCACATTATCTAATTGCTGCTGCTGTCAAAACAGTTTCCGTTGCACCTTAATTAATTTTTCGCCCACTCTTTGAGCCAAACATTTGCGATATGATTACAATGGAACTCTACGTTGCTCATCTATGTATGTATATCGTATATCGTATATCGTTTTTGTGTGTGTGTATTGTATATTGTATTGTGTTTATCGTTAAACCATGATTTACGCTCATTATTTGCTTTTCTACCATGAACACAATTACACCAACTTGCCTCCCCATTCCTCTCCCTCTCTTATAGACTATTTGCAATTGCTTGTGTATGGAACATTTTCCCACACATCAATGCCAAACAACAACAACAATGGCTATATCTAGAAACGTTGCTAGCTCTCCAAAACCAGGGCCAAGCCGCCATTTATGTAACGCCATTATATTCATTAGCGCCCACACATACTCACACGCTCTGTCTCTCTCTCTCTCTCTCACTCACTCCCACCCAGAGGCAAACAAATACCCATACACACACACACACACACACACACACACACACACACACTCAAAGCCAAATTGTTGCTATTGTTATGCAGTGCGCGATTTCCTCTATGCCCCTCTCGCTCGCGCTCACACTCTTGCCGTCTGATTTTATTTATATATGTGTGACTCTGTATGTGTGACTCTGTATGTGTGTAGTTGTTTATTTTTTCGCTAGATGGCGTCAGTAATTTGCTCCTTATTGAGATGTTGTTTATTTACCAAGCAATTTGTATTCATTGTGCGCCGCCCAGGCTCGTGTTACCAGCATTGGCATAGGCATCGGGCCGGGGGCGGGGGGGCGGTGCCGTAGGAGTCGACTCGTAAGTTATAGTTTCCGCAACTCATTTCGTTGTTTGGCGAATTGATTTTGGTTGCCTTGCCGCCACACATGTTTGGCCACAACTTCGGCGTCAGCCTCCCATTCACATTTAAGCGCTAGATAATTATTTTCTTTACCTTCTGATGCTGCTGAGCTTTGCATAGCCAAACAGCCAATGGCAACCCTAAGCCATTAAAAGCCAACTTAATTTATTTGCAATTAGCTAAGCGCCGTACATTTGCGCTGTCTGTGTTGCTTCATTAGCACATTTGCCTAACTTTTCACAACAAACAATGCCACAAGACTCTGTTTACTTCAATGAACTTTAAAGATGCCAAATAATTAAGAGTTAGTATGTATGTTAAATATATCATAAATTTGTTATTTTTAAATTAAAATTATTGTATATATTTAATTTTGATTAAAACAAAGTTGATACAATTTTTTTTTTTTAAATTTTTAAAATAGATTTTATATACTATTTTTTATATATTTCAATGTTTTTTTTTTTTTTTTTATTGTTCTAGATTCAAAAATAAAAAATTTTTTTTATTTCTTTATATTTTATTTTAATATTACATACATTTTTAATTTTTTTTTTAAATATTATTATTATTTATCTATTTTTTTATTTATTTTTTTTTTAATATTATTATTATTTATCTATTTTTTATTTATTTTTTTATTAATCTATTTTTTTTAAGTTTTTTTATGTAAATTTAGTATTTTTATTAAATAAAATAATTGTTTAGTTATATTTTTTTATTGATTTAATTTTGTTATTATTACTTTTCTTTAATTTATTGCATATTTTTTTTATTATTACTTTTCTTTAATTTTTCTATTAAATTTGTTTTCTATTTATTTTTGTTTTATTATTATTATTATTATTATTTTTCTTTAATTGTATTTATTTATTATTTTGTATATATTTTTGTATTGTTATTATTTACCATCTAAAATAAATTGAATGATTCTGAACCCAGCCAAAAACTAGATAAAAACTATTTTAAAACTTTACTAATATTTATTCTACAAGTTTAACTAAGTTTTATCTAATAATTTATAGTCTAAGATCTAGTCGGTCTCAAAATATGATTTAAAGTTTTTAAACTATGCATTGAAGTTAGCTCCTGGACGGGTGACTTTTATCTTTTTTGTTATTTAAGCTATGTGCAGGTAACACTAACAATCTCACACACACACACACACGCACATTCTGTCAACTAATTTATATAGAAATTAGCCAGGACTCGCCTTAGGTAAGCAAAAAGTTTTCTTCAATGTCCAAAATTTGCCATAGCATGTAATATGCATTTCATATAATAGACCAGACCAAGCACAATAACCAACTTTTGTTGCACTTGAACTTTATACACGCACGCACATACACACACACACACACACACATACACACGACCATTCACACACTCACATATGTCGCCTCGGGTGCGGTGGCTGTAACATTTTGCTAATGGAGCTTAAAATTTATGTAAGCCATTGTCGGCCACACACAATGTGTATGGGTGGGAGTGGGACAGCTGGATGTCATGCATGCATAAGTGCAATTGCATCTTGTGGCTGGCAGAACGAGAGTGAGAGAGAGAGGGGGTGTTCAGGAGGATCGACCAAAAAACATATTGCATACTTTTGTGCATGCAAGCTGAAAATTAAAAGCGCTTACGTTGGCGAAACTGAAAAAAGTGGCAAAGGACAATGAAAACGAATGAAACGCATAAAACGAATGAAACGAATGCACAATGCTAGCCAAGTAAATGAAGTTGTCTTTCACCACACACACACACACACACACACGCAAACATTTGAATGTTACATGGATGAAATAAACAAACACATCGAGCTGATAGAACACAGACACAATGACGATTCTCTTTTAAGAGTTTCGAGAGTGGAGTCGAGAGTGTTACAAAATGTTTGGTAAGAAAATAAAAAAAATAAATAAAAAAATAAATAAATAAAAAAATAAATAAATAAAAAATATAAAAATAAAATTAATAAAAAAAATAATTAAATTAAAATTAAAAAAATAAAAAATAAATAAAAAAAATAAAATTCATAAAACAAAAATTTAAGAACAATTTAAAAAATAAATAAATGAATAAAATAAAATATAAAATAAATAAGCATAAAATATAAAATAAATGATGATCAAAAATAAAAATAAAATATAAAATAAATGACAATCAAAAATAAACATAAATATATAAAATAAATGACAATCAAAAATAAAAATAAAATGTAAAATTAATAAAAAAAAATAAATAAAAAAATAATAAAAAAAAATATAGTAATAATAAAATAAAAATAAATTAAATGAAAATAAAAATAAATTAAACACAAATAAAATATATAAAAAAAATTTAAAAATGTTTTAATTAGTTTTATTGCAAAAATATTTATATATATTTCTATTTTAATGATCTTTAATCTAAATATGTATATATGTATATTTCCTTCATTCGTATTTGAGAGGTTCTAATACGAGCCCAAACCACTATTAATTCGAACAGCATGTTTTTTTCACAGTGCGCAATGTTTAACACACTATATTGTCAATACTACCAAAGATAACACATACCAATGCGTTTCGTCTTAAAGAGAATTTTATTCTCTACACGATGAAAAAAAAATTGTTGCTCTATTTCCAACAGCAACAAAAATATGAGTAATTTACTAAAACGCTTGGCATAACAGAGGAGAAAAAATTGACCACTATTAATTCGAACGCTGCATAATGTGATTTACTATCATACTTAAAACAATAATTTAATTAATATTCGAATTGTGTTACGTCGCTCATGGCCTGCATTACGCATTTAACTCATTTTAGAATTGATTTAAAAAATTTTTGGCAATGCTCTTGAGAAATTGAGTGCCACATCTCTTGCAATTCGATTTTCAAGTCAGAAATGTTCATTTTTGCTTCATTTCGAAGCTTGCTCTTTAAGATGGTGGCTAATGCCACCAAATATTCTCAGTTGGGATTAGTCTAGGCTAATTAATAGCCAATCTAAAACCTCCACTTGATTCCAGCCATTTTTGGTGCGTTTGGCTGTGCACATGATGCTCCGCCCTGCTGAAAAGTTTTGGTTCTGGTATTGATGTCCGCAAATTGCATTTTAAAATATGAATGTATTTTTCAGCATTAACCGTCCTTTCAATGAAATGAAGCTTTCCTAATCCTTTGGCACAAATACATCCCCATACCATAGTGCTCGAAGGAAACTTTACTCTTTGAGGCAGTATTGAGGGTATGTTTCTGCACTCTTACGAATGACACGTTTACTCGTATCGCCGACACTAACATCAAATTTTGCTTCATCGCTAAATGTGATGGTATCCCATTGCCTTTGAGTCCAAGACATCCTTTCCCGAGCCCATTGCAAGCGTTTCTTTTTTGAGGAAGCGTAAGCAAAGGTGTTTCCTTGGCCCACGAGTAAGATAAGTTATTGGGTACGATGCATAGGTAATAACAAAACATACTTTATAAAAACCATATCCAAATTTTTAAAATGCAATCGCGTCCTTTTTTGCTTGACAGCTTTGGAAATTTCCTGCGACCACTTAGAAGCCAAATTTCTTAAAGATTGGCGTCGATCAGCCTTAACAATTTTGGCCAGTTGTCTTTTGTCGCGGGGTGTTATTGCTGATGTTCGGCCTCTATTCGCAATGTTCATGTCAATATTCCCAATTTTTTTTTTAAATTTGTATCACCCCATGCATAAACGATTTAGACAAATTTAATTGCTTGGGGATCTCTTTAAGATTTTAAAAAATCTCTAAGCAAAACTTGGATTTCGTTGCAAATAGGCTTACCACGTACCATCGTGGTTGCATCGTTGCATCTGCAGCAATTTAAAAATTTTTGCCGCTGTATTGCGATATTATTCGCAGACTATAGTTAGATAGTTATTCTGTTTCATTGGTTGCTTTTTTTTGCTTTTATTTTGAGATAAAGGTAAGCTTACGCAGCGTTCGAATTAATAGTGGTCAATTTTTTCTCCTCTGTTATGCCAAGCGTTTTAGTAAATTACTCATATTTTTGTTGCTGTTGGAAATAGAGCAACAATTTTTTTTTTCATCGTGTAGAGAATAAAATTCTCTTTAAGACGAAACGCATTGGTATGTGTTATCTTTGGTAGTATTGACAATATAGTGTGTTAAACATTGCGCACTGTGAAAAAAACATGCTGTTCGAATTAATAGTGGTTTGGGCTCGTAGAACAAGTTTTTAATGAAGGTTGGCAATCCAATGCAAGTAGCTCTTATAGTTTGCACATTATTTAATTTCAATAAAATCTTTCCATAAAAATAAAAATAAATAAATCAAATATGATTTTTTGCTAAATTATTTAGCATTATTTATTTCTGTTTATATATCTATATCCATGATAAATAATATCTAAGCCATAAAGAGTATTTTTAAGTCGATCTTTACAGTCTTCAATCTCTGATTCCCTTGCCCTTTTTGGCCACTCTCCATAATATGCGCATATTAATAAAAGACGTCAACTTGTGTATCTTCTAACACATATCTCATGCTAGTATTTGCTTTTTATGGCTTTCTGGCACGAGTCACCGTCGAGACATTGCCAGTCGCAGCTGTTGATGCTGCTGCTGATGACGATGAGGATAATGTCGCTGATTTGCCACGTGAATACCAAAAGAGAGAGATAGATTGAGAGAGAGAGAGAGAGAGAGAGAGTGAGAGCAGACTAAGCTTTCAGCTGTGGGTTAAGTTGAGTGCATTCATTCGAAATTCGCACACTCACACCTACATTCACACTCACACTCAATCGCATTCGCTTTCGCATTCACATTCGTTTTCGTTTTCATTTTCATTCTCTTTCTGTGTCTGTGTCTGTTCAAGTCAAGCGCTCGAATAATTTAGTGCTCTCTGAAGAATAAATGTTTCAGTTAAATTTGGCAATTCGTTGCCAGAGCAGCAACAGCCCGAGGCAGCTAGGATATTGTTTAATTTTTCATTTGTCTGCCAACAGACACACAGATACACACACACACACACATACACATGTGCAGCTGCATATCTCTCTCTCTCTCCCACCCACCTCCTGCTGGCTTACACTTTCGCCTCGTTTACGTTCGTTCTTTATGGCCATGCTTTTGGCTGTGCTTTGGGTTTTGTAATTACTCTGCGGATCCCTTTTTAGCCATTTGTTTGACTTGAAATTTGTCAGGATATTGCGTTTTGTCTTTGTATTGAATGGGGCGCGGGTCACGTAGCAACTGTTCGATCCATTTAAGCGAAGGCAATTATTAATCAATTGAGTTAACAAAGCTCACCTAAATCAATCAGTTACACTAGCCAACAAATCTTTTGTGTCGAATGTAGCTAATCAATGTGATTGAGACTCGAGTGCGCTGATTGGAAATGAAATATTCGCTTGGCATATTAAATCTAATTAAGAGACGCATGCAAATGTTTTTTATTTTTTATTTTGCCAACTCAGTTTGTGGCATAAAAAATAATGTTCTTGGCTGAGCAGTGTAATCAGATAGCTTAATGGCCACAGAGCAACAGCCCTTGAGCCGATAGCTATCAGCTGGGCGGGCAGCTTCTCTTCTCTTCTCTTTGGCAGGAAGTGCGTCTTGTCGCTGGCTGCTTATTGAGACTTAGATCCGATTTGGCAAAAGACAAGCCGCCCATGAAATTGTTTGTTTATTGAAAAATGATTGTGCGCTTGGGGTAGAGGCAGCAGCAAATACATACATACATACATATATATGTATCTCTGCTACACAGAGATATCAAATAAAATGAAAATAAAAACAAGAGCAAGAATACGATACGGCCTGGGCAGAGGGCAAACGCGGGCCGGCTCTGGCAACCGATGCGATTAGGCGATAACCCCAATGCGAACCTTAAGCCGCCAAATGGTCTGTGAATGTTGCCAGTTGCCAATGCCAATGTCTTTGCCATTGTTGTTGTTGTTGCTGTTGTTGTTGGCTTGCTTGTTTCTAGAGGCTTTGCGGCTTTGCCAACGAGCCGGCTAAAGCACATTATCATTTTCAAAATCAATCTGTTAACAACACTTTGTGCCATGCCAACAGCTGCAAAAACAGATAGAGAGAGAAAGAGAGAGAGAGCGAGCGAGTAAACAGCTGCATTTTCGCTCATGGCTGTATCTTACAGATGCATTTGTATCTACATATTTTTGTATCTGCTGCTGACAGCCGCTGTATTTTTTATTGTATTTTGATTGCTCGCATTTTTTTTTTTAAATTTCTGTTAGCCATTTCTCTGTTGATTTGTCCATGCCAACAGCCAAAAACTTATCGGCTGCACCACTATAAATTGTTCCTTCTCTCTCTCTCTCTCTTTTTTTTACTGAGTGTGGTCACACAATTGTTGATGCTGGCACTGTTGTTGTTATTTTTGATGAGTGCTTTTTGTGTTGAGTGTTTGGAACAAAAGGCGGCAACTGCTGCTGCCTTCTAGTATTGCTTTTTGTCTGCGCACATTGATTGAGTGCATTGAGTTGTTGAAGTTGTTCTCCCCCCGCTGCCCTGCTGCCCGCTTAGACAAACGCATTGGCCAAGCCAACAAAGTTTGGTTGGTTTTTGTTTGCGGTTTACTGATATGCCAAACAAACCGAAATGCAATAAAAATACAAACATACACAAAACAAGAAGGGAAATGCAATGCACACACCAGTTGACAAGAGCAGCCGCCATTGGCCACGTTTAAATGGACAAACTGAGTGGCTAAAAGGCCACTCCCATTCACAATCGAAAATGGCTTAGGGCAGACGCCTAACTCTGCTAATATTTCATAAATTTACTACTATACTTGGATCTATTCTATATGCTGCTAAGCTACACTCTCTCTCTCTCTCTCTCTCCCTTTCTCTCCTTTTCACTCTCTATAGAGCGAGCTTTTAGCCTACCAGCTTTTACTTGGCTAATACCTGAAATTACCTCAATTTGCAGCTGCAATTCAGTTGCTGTTGGTAACTCACACTCGCACAGAGTGTGGCCAAAATATTTTTCCTGCCAGGCCAACTGAAGTGCATTCGAATGCTTGAAAATATTCGAGCTGAAATATATAGTCCATAAAAGTATTAATGCAATTACTTCAACTTGAACAAAACGAGAGTCGCCCGCTGGGCGTGCCTCAATTAGCAGCGCCTCCCCCCCAAAAAAAAAACCAGGAAGGCCAAGCTGCACATAAAACCAAATTACCAAAAATAAAGAAAATAAAAAAAAAAATGAAAAGAGTAGCAAATACGAGAGCCCTCTGCCTTTTTCGACATTCATTAAACTTTGTGGCTTTGCTCATGCCACGCCCACCATTTGCATGCTAGCGTCAAGAGTTCAAAAGTCATCGCACCTCCTGCCAGCCAGACAGACAGCGGGGCGCAAGTGAAGTGGCTGGGAGCGGCAAGCGTCTACGATTACCAGAAGGAGCGCAGGCAGCTCACCTTTTTGACTAATTGTATTAGATAAATTGTGAAACCTTAATCGTGTGGGCTGATGGACAGTTGCTGCCTGCCTACCAGCCGCAACTGTCGTCGTCGTTGTCGTCGTCGTCGTCATGCCAAAGTGCAATGGCAAAGCTCTCAGGCCCAGTCCGCGCCCCGCCCCTTGCCACATGCAGCTTGGTCAGGTGTTTGTGGGTGGGCCTGGTCGCCTTTGTGCTCACGTTTTGTCGTTGATTTTTGTCTTTGGCATTGTTTTACATCCTTTGTCTCAGGGCTCGAGCTCCGGCTTGGGCCACGGCGCGCGCTTTATTCAATTTCAAGTTTCACTTACTGTGCACGGTTTGTCTTTCCTGTTTCTTATTTAACTTCTCGGTTTACCTTTTTCGTTTTTATTTTCTTATTTAATTAATTTGTGTCTGTGTGTGGGTGGGTGTCGGTGTGTGTTTGCCTTTTGGGCATATAGCCCGAAGCCCTTTGCCTTTTGCCTATGTCAGAAAGCTGTCCGCTGCGGGTCCATTTAATTTAAAGCTGCTTTCGTTACATTTTTTTGTTTTCCAAATGGAATTTTATTTATTTATTTTTTTTTTAGAAGCTTTTGCTTTCATTAATTTAGCATAATAATTATTTTTAGTTCAAAAAACAGCAGCCAATTTAATGCTATATCTATTTAACATAATTGTTAATCCAATTAATTATGCAAATCTTAGTGAACTGTTGCTATTTTCATTTCACTAAATATTTTTAGGAATTTATCACTCACACACACACACACACACACACAGAGAGAGACATGCGAGCGCCTTTTCCCTCTGTCAATTAGTGCGTCTTGGCCCAGCCCAGCTGCGCCCATCACTTTAAACTGTAGCGCAATTAAAACATAAAAGTCACTCATACGTCATGTAAGCCAGACCCAGCGTGTGTGTGTGTGCGAGTCTTAATAGCATTTGTGCACAGCGTGAATTATGTTTATATGACGCATGTCTCGCCTACAGCCCGAAAGGCCCCCTGCAACCCCTTCTGTGTGTGCGGCCATATAAATAAACATAGCATACTTTTGCGGGCCGCTGCTCGTTACATGCACAATGGCTATATATACAGAGGCTATAGCTCCTGGGATTAGCCACTGAAATTAAATTAGCTAAATAAGTTTTGAGCAACGTTAAGTAGGTCGCACAAGCTGGCTGAGTGAAAAGTTTTCTAAGCTAAGAAATTTCTCGAATTCGATTTTAGATTTAATTAAATTTAATTTGATTTTTTAATCAATTGCAGAGCTCAATCAAATTTAAAAAAAAAAAATATTATTTATATATATTTTTAAAGCAACTATATAAAAAAAAAAAAATAATAATAATTTAATATAAAGATAAATATTTATATATATTTTTAAAGCAAGTATAAAAAAAAAATTAATACAAAAATAATTAATTATATATTTTTGAAAGCAAATTAAAAAAAAATTTAATATAAAAAAACAATTTAATAGAAAAAAATAATTTAATAAAAAATAAATAAGCAAATTTAAAAAAAAAAAAAAAAAAATATATATATATATATATATATATATATATATATATATATATATATATATATATATATATATATTTAAATATATTTTTACAGCAAATTAAAAAAAAAAAAATAATAATTTAATCTAAAAATAATTATTTATATATTTTCTAAGGCAAATTAAAAAAAAATTTTTTGATATAAAAAAAAAATAATTTAATTAAAAAAAATACTTTAATAAACAAACAAAAATTTAATAAAAAAATTCATTTTATATAAAACTAATTATTTATATATTCTCTATAGCAAATTTAAAAAAAATAATAATAATTTAATATAAAAAAAAAAAATTAATATAAAAAAATAATTTAATAAAAAATAATGTTATACAAAAATAATTATTTTTATATTTTCTAAAGCATATTTATTTTATTATTTAGCTCAGTCAAATTTAATTAAAAAATGTCTGTAACAATATCGAATATATATATATTTTTTTATTATATTCACATAATTTTGTTTTTGCTTCATTTTCTTTTCAGTCAGCCGACACATTTACCATATATTTATGACAGTTTTTTACACACGCTAGCTATCCCTCTCTCTCTCACTCTCTCTGTTTCTATTTCTCTTTTTGCATTGTTGTATTTGTGTTTGCTTTACAACGGAATATAATTTGCGCCTTTTTCTGTTGCGCCTTTGCCAACAAGCCGGAGCAACAACTTCTTTCACTTCCGCTATGCGACGACACTTTGCACATGTGTGCGTGTGTGCTTCTGTGTATGTGCTTAACTATGTAAATGTGTGAAATTGCTACGCGCCGCATGAAAATTCCCATACGTGAAGTGAAGTCTCCTTCTTTTTGCTATTGGGGCGGGGCGGGGCTCGGCTCGGGGACGCAGCGCTGTTTGCTGTTTGTTATTATTATTTCTTGGCTCGCCTCGCAGGCACTCAACGTCAACATCATCGTCACTGTTCACGTTGTTCGTGTTGCTGTTGTTGTTGTTGTTGTTTTATTTCCTTTTGTTTTTTATTATTATTATTGTTGCCGTTGCCGTTGCCTTTACAAAGCAAATATGAGCGTCGCGCCGTGAGCTAAATATGTTGCTACTCCTGCATGCTGTTGCTGCTGTTGCTGTTGCTGCTGTTGCTGTTGCTGTTGCTGCTGTTTGGCGTTTTTCTTCTTGGCTTCTTCTTTTTTTGTGTTTGTGTTTTTTTGAAAGCTGTGTCTAGCTGTGCCTCAGCTGCTTCATTGTCGTTGCATATGTGTGTGTGTTTGTTAGTGAGCTTATGCTCCTGCAGCACATCAAATGTATTTAAGACACGCGCTGACTTGTCTTCAATGACGTTGATCCTGTTGCCAAAGGTAAGCCAAAGCGGCTTAGTTGTCAGCCAGCAGATGCAGCTGCAGCTGCAGCTCCCAGTTGCAGTTGCAGTTGCAGTTGCATTCGTTGTTGTCTTACTAGTTGCAGTTGCACTCAAACTGATGGGGGTTGAGGGTGGCCTCTGGGCCGCAGAGCCTTGGCAAAGGTTCAACAGTCGTCACAGTTCTCGCCGCTAGACTTTTATTTGTTTGCTCGAGCGCTATTTCTTCAGCTCTTACATTACAGAATGCAAACAAAGGGGACGCAAAAGGCAACAGCAAAGGCAAACAGCACAACGGAGGAGCTGCAGACATGGCGCAAAACTGAGAAATCCCTCAAGGAAGTCGCTGACACAAAGCAGAGACTCCACACACACACACACACACACCACACACACACACACACACACACACACACACACACTAACAATAGCAAAAACCAAAATGCTCAGAGGAAGAAAAAAATCATATATATATAGCTTTAAACTGCGAGCTGTTGGCTGCCACGCCCACATGCTGACAAGCAACAAGGCGCCATGTTTCAAAATTCATTTATTACATTCGCGTAGCATGTGTGGAAGCTCATCAACTCCCCCCACTCCACGCTCACCTCTGACATTTTGGCAGTGTAACAAAAAACAAAAAAAGCGAAAAAAAAGCTAAAAAGGCTAGCAAAGCCTCAGCTCCCACAGCGCTGAGCGAAACGCCATGTGGCGGCCGAGATGTGCATAAAGTGTGTAACTGAAGAAATTGCATAATATTTCTCAACAGGCAAGCACACACACACACACACAAAGCGAGAGAGAGAGAGAGAGAGAGATTGAGAAGGAGTAAGCCACGCATCGGGTAAAGCGAGCAACTTGTGACAAAGCCAAAGACAATAATAAAGCAAGATAGAACAAAAAAAAAAAAAAATGGACGCAGCTTCGATATACCCTAGAATTCTTAATTAATATGGGCATATTTTTCACTAAGACTTTTGTGGGGAGTTAAAAAGAAATAATAGAATAAAAATAAAAAATTATAAAAATAATAATAATAATAATAATAATTTTTTTTTTAATTTCTAAAAATAAACAATAATAAAAAAATAATAAAAAAAAATAAAAAAAATAATAAAAAAAAATTTAACAAAAATAATAAAAAAAAAATTTTTTTTTATTATTTAAAAAATTTATTTTTTTTTTTAATTTTTTTATTATTTAAAAAAAAAATTTTTTTTTATTATTTAAAAAAATTTTTTTTTAAATAATAAAAAAATTAAAAAAAAGATAAATTTTATAATTTAAAATATCAAAATTTTAAAGGATAATTTTTACATTTTACTATCCTAAACTGCCGTCAGTGAAACATTTATTTAGCTCTTTTACATTTAAAAAAAATTATTTTTTTTTTTGGTTCTATATTTTTGGCCCTGTATACCTTGGGGGGTGGGGGGGATAACACCTAGGTATGGCTCGAATGGGCCAAAGGGGTTAGGTTTTCACATAAAAAGGTATGAATGCCGAGCGCGTCTACGAATTAAGGGTCTAGCTTTCGCGCGCGCAGGGGGGGGGGGGGGGCGGGCACACTTATCTCGTCCCCGCAGAATATATCTTTGTCCCTCCCTGTTCATACATTTTAACAAAACCATTATACCCTTTCCCTTTCATGGTTCAGGGTATAAAAACTTAAGATATAAAAATTGTTAGACATATCTTTAGAATTTACTATCATAATCTAGCCTTTGTGAAAAATGTATTTAAGTCATTTGTCCAACTCCTCTTCACGCCATTCAGATATGCCAAAAGCATTCCTATTTGCCTCATTCTCTCTACTTTCAATTAACTCGATTAACATTACTTTCAACTCTTTCGCAAATTTCTTCAACTCAAGTTATTTTCTCTCTCCCTCTCTCTCTCTCTCTCTTTCAGAGTCTCCCTCTATTTCACATTCCTGGCATCTATCAATCTAACCACTCCTAGTTTTTACAGGGCATTCCAGCAGCGAACGCTGCGTGCACTGTATACCATAATCAGACGATGACAACAACGAGGCAGAGCAGGGCCAGCGGGGCAGGCCGAGAGGCATGAGGTCGCTGACGAAGGACGAAATTGCAGTAAAAACGGCAACTGAAGTGCGCTGCCTTAAATGAGGAAAGTTTAATGCTTTCATAAGCACAACAAATCCGAAGACAAAACCCCGACAGACCCGACCAAGTGAAAAATAGACGCTGCGTGAAGCCGTGCCGCATATCTTGGCGTTTTATGAGCGTTATCCTTTCTGCCCCAAGCTGGGGCCCGACACAGCCTCCGCCGCCGCCGCCGCCGTCGCCGCCACGCGGTAAGGCAGGTAGCTTCAGCTACAGCTCTAGCTCTAGCTATGTAGCTACTCGCATACTTCTATAAAAATCAAGAGTTTGTTGTCTCTGCTCCGGGGCAATATTTTCTCTTGCCGTTTGCATTTGCTGCTGCTGCTGCTGCCCCCCCTTTCGGCCAACCACTGCTATGAAAGTGCACAAGTTTCGCGTTTAATGGCTCATTTGTCTTTTTTTATAGGCTTCTTGCGCGTACCCAGGCCAACAGAGCTACGGACTTGGCTTACAAATAGGCTGCATATAGGCAAAAGGAACAAAAAGAAAAAAGAAAGGGAACGGAGAAAATTAAATATTATGAAAATGCGGTCGAACTGGCTACACTTTGCCCCTTTTGATACATGCAACGTTTCTCATTTAAAAACCCATATTAAATAATATCAAATTAATCTAGTCTGGAAAGAACATGGATTCGATTACAGAACTCGCTGAATAAAGCCTGAAATTTTGCATTCATTCTGCGAAATCCTTTTTGAATAATCCTTACTTTGTTCTAATAACATTTACTCACTAATGAAAGCTCGAACAACAAAAACGTATCAAAATATTTATCAAATTTCTGAATAAAATTGCGCAGAGTTGAATGAATTTTTAATTTTTAATTTCGTTTACACAATTTCATATTTAGCTCAATGCAATGATGATTTATTATTGAACAATGAAATTTGTCATCGACTTTTTTGTATCAAATCAGCTATGGATATATATTTTTATATATGTATATATATATATACATGTTTGTTATGTTTCATGTCTGGCTAACTGGCATTTACATGAAACGCGAACTCAAACAATTTACTACGCCTAATGGCCCGCGCACAGCTTGGCAGCCATTTTGCCACAATTAAACACACGCAAATTATGTGGCACGTAAAAAAAAAAGAGAAGAAAAGAAAATGCTTTGCAACAGCAAAAATTATGATCTCAAGTAAAAATTAAAGCGAGCTTAACGAGCCCTACTCACATAAAAAAAAAAGAAGAAAATTAAAAAAAAGGCAGTGAAGCAACAACAACAACAACAACTGGAGCAGCAGCAGCAGAATTGATGCAGCTGGCAAAGGACAGACGCAGCAGCCATTAAAATGCACAAGGAGCTGCGTTGGAGGAGGCCGAGCGAAATGTTCGTGTGCGAGGGCGCAAAAAGTGAAATGGATATTAAAAATACACGCAGCAGCAAAGAGCAACGAAATAATCATAATTTCTGCTAATAAATTTTATATGTTGCTGGCCCACTGACCAGCAGCAGCCCAGAGCAGGGAACAATCAAATGCTAAAAGCTGCTCCGTCTCCTGCTGCTGCTCCGTCTCCTGCTGCTCCTTCTCCTGCTGCTACTCTCTCTCATACTCTCAAGCGCAACTGGCGTGGCATAATTTCTCGCTGAATCGGCTAGAATTGTAGCTGGTGATGGTAATGTGGCCGCTTATGTGGCCATAAAACTTGAAGAGCTTTCAAGCAGCTTGCTGCATGTGAACAAGCATTAATGCTAGACGCAGTCCATGCACACACACACACAGAAAGAGAGAGTAAGAGCACATCATAAATTTACAGACAGTCATTGGCAAAAGCTGCAGCAGCTACAGTTTCCCTTTTTGAACTTTTCGCACTGCACAAAAATTAACTCGCACAAAAGCGAGCAACACAAAATGCACTTGCAACCAAATGAGTAGCAACAAAAAGAAAGCCATATAAGTGTGTGTGTGTATGTGTATGTGTGTGTGTGCTGTATTGCAATTTAATTAAGTTTATGCGCTGCTCTTCATTATGAAATACTTGCAATTCATGTTAAATTGAAGCCCTTTCAACACATCACAGCGCGGAGTTGCGGTAAAATAAAAAAAATAAAAAAATATTATTTATATACATACATGTATGTTAGCGTTTGTGTTAAACACTTGAAATACTGAAACTGTTAAGTTAATTAACTCAACAACAACAATTTACTTTTGAAAATTAAACCAGTTTACAAATTGAAATCAAATGGCCAAAGAACTTTCAGCTATGCAATATGTGAAGTGCTTAGGTATTACATTTACCTGCATAAAAACTAAACGAGCTGATGATAAATATAGTGAATAAATATTTGTAATTTTTTTTTTTTTTTTTTTTTTTTTTTTTTTTTGTGCACTTGCACAGAGATTAAAATATATATTATATGTATTATTGAATGTATTTTTTGATTCCCATTTGAACTTTTAGTTTTTATATTTGTATGTACGTATTTATATCTTTTGTTTCTCTATACACATATTTTATAAATCTTACACATTTTTGTAAGTATTTGATATATTGACGAATTTTTAAATACTTTATATTATATATCATATTATGAATTGTTTTTATTGATAATTTATATATTCATTAATATCTGTAATTTAGAATGCATTTATTTATTTTAATTTTTTATTTTATTTTGTTTTATTTTATTTTATTTTATTTTTTATTTCTTACATTTTTCTTTTTCTTTTTTTTTATGTATTTTGCTAATACTTTTCTATATTTTTTAATGCATTTCTCTATATTTTTAAAAGTATTTTTATGTACTTTTTGTTATATTTTTTATTACAAATATACATACTATATCTTTTAAATTATTTATCAAATGTAGTTTATTATTTAAATATTTTGTATTTTGTTTTGATATTTTATGTATATATATTTTTTAAATATTTTTAAATGTATTTTATTATTTCAATATTTTGTTTCCTATTTTATTTATTTATTTTTTACTTTTTTTTTTTTTTTGTATTATATAGATATATATATTTAATTAATTTTAAATGTATTTTATTATTTAAATATTTTGTGTTGTTTTTTCATAGTTCATAATAATTTATTTATTTATTTATTTTTATTTTTTGATATAAATTTATTAAATATTATGGATGAAAATGGTTAAGAATAGTCTTCGATTCCAGTAAATATATTAAAAATAAAACTGTTTTGCTTCAAATAACAAGCTGTTCCATTCTAAAGCCGACTATTGAATATTGCAAATGTCAAATGCTTGTGGGCAATATCGTGAAAATGCAACGCATAAACCAAATTCAAAGCAGCATTTTCCTGTGCAAGGGAAAGAATGTGTGTGTGTGTGTGTGTGTGTGTAGGGGAGAGTTTTGTTTGTGTTTGTAAAATGTTACGTTTCATAAATTCCGTTGCTTTAATTACAAATTTGACTGGGCTGCTGCACAAACGGCGGAGGCCGGGCAATAAGCCAACGCAGCAGCCGTTAGGAATAGCGGCAATCGGCCCCAACGTAACGCCAAACACGATGTGTGTTGTTGTTGTTGTTATACTGTATACCAACCCACTGACCCACCTATACCTACACACTCACACACACAGACTGACTGACTTCTCAGGCGTTCAGTCTAACGGCATGTAATTAGTGTGGCTCTATTAAAAGGCACCGCCTGCCACCCAGCCACCCAGCCAACCAAGCGGGCATCATCGACAGGATGACGGCGAGCGCTGAGTGGTGCAGGCGGTGTTCGTTTTTGCTACTTTCATGGAAATTAGTATTTTAATGTATGCTAAGCGCGCCATTATCCCCAGTCAAGTGGCCCCATAAGGCACTGCGATTGGCCAATTTCATTAACTGGACTGTCCTCTAGGCCAACAGCCGTGCAGCTCAATACGAAGACATGCGATGGCTAATTATGTCAACGTCTCTCTATTGATGCTCTTTAATGCACTTTCAGTTATTAATAACTATCAATTAACAGGTGCTCGCGCCTCGGGTCTAATTGTGCCAAGGCAATTGCCGTCTAATTGACTTGGCCAACGGCAGCTGCAGCTAATTGCCAATGTTAGCTCTGCTCGCTCTATAACAAACACAAGTAAACTTGGTAGATTTTCGGCAATTGATTGCCAAGTACTACATAAGAGCATATTCCTAGCATGCACGCATGCAATCACTATAATTCAGAGCATTATTCAGATTTGTTGCCTGCTTGTCTCTTCATATATACTTTGCAGCTCTCTCGCAAATAATGTCAAACTGCAAGAAAATTCTCTTGTGAAAAAAATAAATAGAAATAAGTGTTTCCATTGTGCTGCATGCTTGCATGTGCATGGGTGTGTGCATGTGCGTTGCCAATTTATGACAAGTGGCAGAGAGAGAAGCGAGGCGAAGAGCAGAGGAAGATGCAAAAGCAAAGATAAGCTTAAGCAAAAAATGCCAAACTGAAGAGCGGAAAGTTCTTGGTAAGTGTATAAATTACGCTAAATGAAATATTTATGAAAATTGCAAACACAAAAGACAGTGAGAGGAAGCAACAGAGAGAGAGAGAGAGAGAGGGGGAGACTGTGAGAATGGCAAAAAGTGTAAGCTAGTCTGATATATGTATGTGTGTGTGTGTGTGTGCGATATCATTCAGTTGGCATCTCGATTTATGCATGAATATGCAAACGAAAATTCCAATCCAGCTGTTGCCGTTGCAGTATGTGTATGTGGCAGCATCAAGTTTTTGGCCAACAACAAAATGTATCAAAAATATTAAAATCATTTTATTTAGCAGAAAATACATATAAAGAAAAACTTGACAGAAACAACAGCAGCAGCAGCTCTTTAAAAGGTAATCGCAGTTGCACTTGAAACAATTTGCCAGCTAGCTGTCAATATTTATAATGAAAAAAGCTTAAGGAAACGACGGAGACTGAGAGGGAAGGAGAGAGAGAGAGAGAGAGATATATATATACAGTGCTTGGAGAGTGAAAAAGGAATTGGCAGTGCGACCCTGACTGGCCTCCACGCTTCGCTGTCCTCTGTCTCCAGTAGATAAGAGCAGCAGCGTAAAGATGTTGCAGATGCGAATGAATGCGACTTCAAGATGAACAAGTTGCAGAGCTGCAGACGCGAGTGCACGACTAGCAGATACTGCGGAATGAGATAAGTAAGCATCAGTTCAATAGAGAAGAGGAATCATGTTTTTCAACTAGAGAAATGGAAATACTTATCGAAGAACTGCCACAATGAGATTTCAGGTTCTTCAGTTCTAATAGATATGCCTCTGTATAGTAGTATATACTCTATGGCCACGCCCTCACACACACACACACCTATTATACCCTGTTTACGCATTTTCAATGGGTTCTGCGCATAAAGAAGGGCAACAAGACAGCTCCCCATCGGTCTGTCTCTCTGCTCCAAGTGGCAAAAAAAAAAAGAGAGAGAGAAAGAGAGAGAGAAGAAGTGAAGAAGAAACAGCATTGCATAAACCAGACAGCTTCAGTCGTAGCCATGGCTGATGCTAGATAATTTTCAGCGCTGCGATTCATTAGGGAAAGTGCGCACAAATGTGGCAAGGGGCAAAGTAACTCAAAGCTGAATTATATAGTCTATATACAGTATATATATATAGATATATACATAATTGAAAAAATCTTAATTCGCGCTGCGTAATGTCAGCCACCGTCACCCCTGCCCCTTCCCCTGCCCCTGCCGCTGTCTCTGGTTCGGCAGCAAATCAATTTTAATTGATTTATGACTAAAGTGTTTTCGGCTGCAATCCGCTTTGGCATGCGGCATGCGGCATGCCCCAAGTGCCATGCCGCCAGCGTTTGATTGACAGCCATCGCTGTGTGGTCGGGTCAGCCCGACTGCTGCTTTGCCATGCTTTGCCACGCCATATGCCCAGAGATTAGTGACTCATAAAGTTGCACTCCTAATTGCACTTGAATAACCGTCGGGTGTCGATACTTAACAGTCCATGTGCTGAGGTGAGGCCCCGCTCGACGCTCGCTAAGCCCTAAGTGCAGCTGCTTCCCAATTGGTTTAACGGCATTCAAGACTCAAGAGTGCAATGCACTGATTACAGAAATGCCTGAAGAAGAGCCAGCATAGGAATTCAACCACCAGTCCCCACCCCACCCCACATATATATGGAAATTGAAACATTTCTTGCCTTTTGGTTGCTGCACAGTTGGCAGGTGTCAGAAAAATAATCAAATCAATTGAGCACAATCTTAATTAAATACAAACATTTTATGGCCGTCGGAAATATAATAAATATATCAAATTGCTTGCCAAAAACAAAACGAAAATGATTCAAGAAAATTGCCAAATTGTTTGCCGCTGACAGTTGCTGCTGATAATAGACAAAACTTTTAATTTCATTTGAAAAAGAAAATGTGACAAAATCAGAGCATTTTTATTTGCTTTCAAATATAACTGTCAAAAGTTTGATTCGGAAATGATTTAGACGGTTTGGTAGAGGTGAAGAAGCTCTAATGGAGTTGTAGAACTGTAGTATTAAAGATTTGAAGAGTTGTAGAGTTGTAGATTAGAAAAGCTTTACAGTTGTAGAGATATATAGAGATGTAGAGTTATAAAGATGTAGAGTTGTTGATTTGGAGACATTTTGTAGAGCTGCAGATATTCTACAGATCTTAGAGATTTGTAACATTTGGTTATAAAGAGTTGTAATGCTGTATAGTTGTAGATTTATATAGTTGTAGAGTTGTATAGTTGTATAGTTGTAGAGTTGTACAGTTGAAGAGTTGTGGAGTTGTAGAGTTGTAGAGCTGTAGAGTTATAGGGTTGTAGAGTTGTAGAGTTATAGAGTTATAGAGTTGTTGAGTTGTAGAGTTGTATAGTTGTAGAGTTGTACAGTTGTAGAGTTCTAGAGTTGTAGAGCTGTAGAGTTGTAGAGTTGTAGAGTTGTAGAGTTGTAGAGTTGTAGAGTTATAGAGTTGTAGAGTTGTAGAGTTGTAGAGTTGTAGAGTTGTAGAGTTGTAGAGTTGTAGAGCTGTAGAGTTGTAGAGTTGTAGAGTTGTAGAGCTGTAGAGTTGTAGAGTTGTAGAGTTGTAGAGTTGTAGAGTTGTAGAGTTATAGAGTTGTAGAGTTGTAGAGTTGTCGAGTTGTAGAGTAGTAGAGTTATTGTGCTGTAGAGTTATAGAGTTGTAGAGCTATAGGGTTCTAGAGTTGTAGAGTTGTAGAGTTGTAGAGTAGTAGAGTTATTGTGCTGTAGAGTTATAGAGTTGTAGAGCTATAGGGTTCTAGAGTTGTAGACTTATTGTAAAACTGTAGAGCTTTACAATTAATGTTGTAGAGATCTAGAGATGCACAGTAATAAAATTGTAGCGTTGTAGACTTATTGTAAATCTGTAGAGCTTTAGAATTAATGATTTGAATGGTTGTAGAGTTGTAAAGTGTAGGAGTTATAGTATGATAGTATTGTAGAGATATAGAGATATTATATTTATACAAATCTAACTGAAATAGCTATGTTGTATTAACATACTGAAATACATATAGAGACTAGTAGAAATTCCCAAATAACCCTAAACCACATAGAAATTATTTTTAATTTGAAATTTTCTTATATATTATTATTAATATGTCATTTTTCTACAATCGTAATTATACTTTTATCAATTGTAAATTATCTTAAACAAAGATCTCAATTCAATTTTAGCCTGAGCTTCTTCTTCTTCTGCAGTTTGAGGCAGGCTGCCCAAAAAAGTTGAGGTTGTCGACATGTTAACTTTATTGACAACACAAATTAACACTCATAAAAGTTGTGTGCCGCACACACACACGCACACAGAGAGAAAGAGAGTGAGAATGTAACGAGAGTGCGAAACGAAAAACTCTTCAACATAAACAACCAAACAAGAAGAATTTATGTGCATATTTGCTCAGCCCAACAACTTTGACCGACAAAGGCGAATGTGTGTGTGAGTGTGTGTGTATGTATGTTGGTGTAAACATTTACTTTCAGACATTGCAATTTCTTCTAATTGACGCATTTCGTGGCTGACAGCCAGCCAAGCAGCGCACCATGCAACATGCGTGCAACATAACATGCCACATGATTTGGAGGCAGCCACTAACGAAGGAACTGAGCTAGAGCTGTAGCTGGACACTGAAGCTGGCCTGTAATTGAAAATGTCTTACGCTTGTCGAACCGCAAGTCACAAATGCACACACACACACACACACACACACGCACACAACACATGTACAGCTCGTGCTGAATGTCATTCCCTGGGCATTTGCCGTGAGCCCTAACAATGCAATTTGAGCAAAACACACACAAACAACGCACAAAACATGACCGGGCACACCAAACGGGAGTGCTCGACTAGCAAATACCGGGGGCACATCATGTTAAGCTGCTGACTTAAGCCTTCTTTAGGTAAATCTGCACGGGTATGCAAAAAGTGAAGCACTTTGCTGTGAGCGAGGGGAGCTCAGCACCTGAAATGTGCTCAATCTGTCTGAAGTTTGTTATCAGTTGAAGCGATAACTTGATCAATTCGATAGGCATTTATCGAATATCGATTCGATTGGATAGTAAAGTGATCGTTGACTTGTAGAGAACTAGAACGACCTATTAATTCATGATCCCTGATCAGTGCTAGAGCGAGTCTTTATCCCGATCACAAATATATAAATCGATAATCAATATATAAATCGATAACTAATAAATAACTAACAAATACTTTGATAAATAATAAACATATCGATAATTAATAGATATATCGATTAGTGTCGATAGTTAAAAGATATATCGATTCGTATCTATCATTAAAATATATATCGACTCGCATCTATCATAAAGTATATATCGATTCGTATCGATAATTAATAAATATACCGATTCGTATCGATAATTAATAGTTATATCGATTGGTATCGATAATTAATTGATATATCGATTCGTATCGATAGCAGAATAATCATTGATTTGTAAGGAAATTTATGCAGTACCCGATCGATTCTTCATTTCATGCTGATCTCGTAATTATATATTTTCTGGAATCCCTGCTGATACCATTCCTTCCGTGATATACACTAGCAAACAAAAGTTGATACCCTGTTTTTGGTTTTCGTTGGGGCTCAGTGCATAAAAACGCCGCCATTGCAAAAAGCGAAAATGAGCGTAAAGCTCAAAATGACAGGGAAGCGAGACAAAGACCGAGAGAGATAGAGCTTGAGCTGGAGCTAGAGCTAGAGAGAGGGAGACAGAGACAGGAATAGAGTGATGTAGTCAGAGGAGTCGTGCCATCATGCCACTTGCACGGCTGCCAACTTGTTTATCTCGTGACTGCACACAGTTTCAATTCGACGACCCAGCGACCCTACTTCGGGTGCACTGTAATTGCCCGCAACAACAACGGCTGAAACAGCATCAACAACAACAACAACAGCTAGATGCACAACTAGAATTGAGGCTGAGCCAGAGAGCAGCTTTAGCAACTTCATTTGCACTGTTTCGCTCCGCTTTTCATCTATTTTCCTTTTTTTCCACTTCTTTCTTTTTTTTTTTTTTTTGTGTGTGTCTGTCATTTTGATGTCCCTTGGCTGGTTGCTGGCTTGACAGTTTCTTCTTCTTCTTCTGCTTGTTTTTTGGTGCATCGTTCTGGCTACTTGCGCTGAGGTCAACTGGCTGACACTTTGCCATCTTTCTCCATCTTTCTCCATTTTTTTTTTTGTTTTCGCAAACTCGGCGTGTCGCTTGCTGGCTGTCAGAGAATTTCTGGAATTAGTCGGCATTGCCCCATGAGCTCTGGGTGAAATAATGCGGAACAATGTTGAAAGCGATTTTTATCTTATTAAATATTGCATATTTTAGCTTTAGCTTGACATGCGATGCCATTCGAACCGCAGCAGCTGCGCTGACAATTTCTTTAAATTAAAAGTTTCTTCAATTATTGCCCCAAACACTCGAAGCAGTCAGCAAATTATATTATGCTCTCTCCCTTTCGCTCTACTGTATACTCTATATGTGAGTTTCTTCTTGATACTATAATCAATTTATCACTCTTTTCCTTTTCTGGGTGTAATTACCGTCTCTTCTTGTTGCATGAAGCTATGAACTTTATTTTGGTTTAGTTTCTGATATGCTATGGTACTATATTGCTCTCTCTTTCTCTCTGTTCTTGATATTGTATTGCTCTTTCTTTCTCTCTGTTTATTTCTGTTTTTTTCTGAACTTTAGCCAAATTAACTTTATCATTCTTTTCTTTTGTTCCATTCCTAGATGTCATTCCTCTCTCTTACTCCTTCGATCTATTCATCTCTTTTTCTCCTCATTTCTCCCATTCACCTTATCTCCCCATTCTATTACCCCTTAGTCGTTCACTGTCTATCGTCTCTCTCTCTCTCTCTCTCTCTCTCTCTCTCTCTCTCTCTCTCTCTCTCTCTTTCTCTCTCTATTTGCCTTGCACTATTCTTCTTTACTATTGAAATTTTTCGTTCTCCTTTCAACGTGCATTCTTAAACGTTTTGCTGTCTGCGCGCGCTTAAGACTCTGGTATGTTTTATAACCAATTTTATGAACTAAATCAGCGGGTTTGCTTTAATAACAGAGTAGATAACTTTGTTTCCATCATGAGAGGGAATACTTTGCTGAAAAAAGTTAATTTCTAATTCCTTTGATTACAGCATAGAGTATATTAGTTTAATTAACTCAAACACACACACAGAGACACACACTAATGCAGAAGCTCAACATCAATTAGAGTAAATTCGTAGTAAATCAAATCATAGACATGCGCTCATAGCGCAAAGCCGAATCACCCGCTCTGCAAATGTTTTATAATATTGCTTTTTCCCATGAATTCCATAATTTATTATTAATTGACTGGGACTGGGACTGGGAGTGGGACTGGGAGTGGGACTGCGGGGGTCGCTGAGCCCCACAAGGGTTAAGAACTGGTCTGAGTTATGAAGCCGAACATGCGATGCGCCGCACTGCGACTTACGACTCGACGCAATAATACGCTCTCTGAACATTTCAATTAAGGTCGAATCGCACTGGGAGAAATACGTATTGATAAAATCACAATCAAATACAAATAAAACAGATATTGCACATAAAAATTGACGCAATTTAACAGCTGCGCTTAGTGGCTGCCGACTGCCGAGGGGTTTGTGGGGTGGGGTGGGATTGGGGTGGTGGGAGAGGGTTGAGGATTGCATGGGGGGGTTGTGTAATCCACAAGGGGAAGTTGCCATGGCCACGAGGCTGGAAGCCAGCGCAGTTGTTGGTAGTTGCGTGTGAAAATGAAACAATGACATGACCACAAAAGCCATGACAGCCAGACAGCCAGACAGACGGACACGCGTACAGCCGGCAGCAACAACAACAACAACAACAACAACAACAACAACAACAGGAGCAGGATAGTAAACTAACAAAGTTTAATGCCCATGAAAATCGAATACACAAACTCGCCCGCTCAATGGGGTAGCTCGGTTTTTCGGGCCAAAATTTCTGGGACAGTAGAAAAGTGGGCAAATGCTATGTGCGCTGCTGGTCAGACTAAGTCAATAATTGCAGCCAAGCAGCACAGTCGGCAGTGCAAGGGGAGCCGGGCTTAGACAAAGCAAACACACTGCATTATAGTTTGTAATCGTTTTTCGATTTAATAGGACAGCCCAGAAGGGGCTGCGAAGGGCAGGAAGGGCTAGAGAGAGCGGGAAAATTGCGGTAAATGGAAATGTCCGTTGCAGAAAGGAACAAAAAAAAGCAGCAGCAACAACAACAAAAACAAAACAAAACTGATGCGTGCCAGGATGAAGGCGTGCCATGACAGTGGCCTGCCAAAATGCTCCATGGGGACACCATTTTGGGCCTTAAATGAGTTTTTGGCTCACACTAATGCGACGACTGTGTGCGACTGACAGCCAAACAACGGCCAACAGCAGCAACAACAACAGTGCGCTTCTTTTTTTCTGCCATGGCAATGAAAGCACCTAATCCACCGTCCAAGTCCGCACGCGCCCACATAAAAACTGCAATTAAAGCGTATTGACCATGAGAATTTTATAATTGAATTACAAGTTGGCAGAGATACAACGGATACAGCCGTTGGGGTTGGCCCGAACCGGACGGAACTGAATTCACAATTTCACATTTGTCCACTCAGTTACATGCAGTCAAGCGTAACTCCTGGCCAAAGGTCGGGCCAGTCAGGCAGAAGGTCAGCAATTAAAACGAGGCGTGGGCAATGCTGAAGACTTAATAAATAGCCAGTGGATCCATCCATCGAGAGGGTTGGTCAACACACACACACACACACGCACTGATTGTTGACCAATAGTCCGCTCTAAATTTGTGTCATCTTCAGCGTACGCCTCATCGAGCTCAGCTCACTGTGTGACCCCTGACCCTTGCCCGCCCGCTGAGTGAGTAGTTAATGCGCTTACAACAGATGTTTCTGTGGCAGCAGGATTCGGGGTTGTTTCCCGCATGTCAAAGGACTCTCGTCTAGCCCAAAAAATTGTCCTCGATCGTATTCCCTTCTTGGTAAATAAACGCTAAATGAATTATTATTATTATTTTGCTCTTCTTCTTGTCAGCGGCAAATAGCATTAAGTCTAATAATATTAGACGACTTCTGGATAAGAATCTGATTGAATTGCGACTTTATAGCATAATTATAATAGATATTTTTGAAGATAAGTCATAAGGCAATGCAGAGATGGTAAGTATGATAAGCTGCTGCCTATATAAGAGTTTTTAGATATGATATGATGGGAGATTATTTATGCTTGATTGGAAGATGAATGAACTAGTGAATTATATGTAATTATACAAAATAATTTAATTTTTAAGGATATTAAAATTATATAGATAAATCTTGTGGATCAAACAGATAAAGTCAATATATAAAAAAAATAAATAAATAAATAAATAAATAAAATAAAAACAGGGAAAAAAATTTTTTAATTTAAGAAATAAATAAAAAAAATAATGATAATAAAAAATAATAATAATAATTATAAAAAAAAATATATATAAAAAAAATTATAGTAATAATAAAAAATATATAAAAAATAATGATAATAATAAGAAAAATAAATATATATAAAAATGTATTAAAAATATATTTAAGTGTATAACTATATATCTTTTTAATATACATATAAAGTACTTCAAAATTCCGTTTACTTTTTGAGCAGACTGTAAAGAAATATAATATATATTTTATATATAAAATTAATGTTTTTTTTTTTTTCATAAATCTAGTTTGTCAACATTCACAAACTTGTCTATAAATGTATGAAATATTCCTAAATATATCTCGATTAGGTTCGCTGTGACCTCTCTCAAAATAGACTCAATTAGCAATTAGCAGGAGGCGGACTATATCAAGCACAACAAACAAACTAGCAGCATTCCTCGTGTATCCTAATTGCGTGGCATGAGCTAAGAATAGCGAAATTTTATTAATATTTTATTGAGTTAGCAGCTGTGCGACAGGTGAGCTGAGCTCCGACTCCTGCTGTTGCTGCTGCTGCTGCTCAGGTAGTCAGATATAATCAATACAAATACCAATATATGAGCATTGCCTTGGACACAAAAGCGCGCACAGAAGGCCGACTGAAAAGGTGGCCTGCACGTGCTAATAAATTCATTAAACATTAATGTGAGAGACAGAGAGAGAGAGAGATGCAGAGAGAGGTAGCAATGTGGGCACACACACACAGAGAGAGACAGAGCAAGTGCAGCGGCAATAAAACTATTAGCATAATGATAGCATTAGGGCAATGGGAACAGCAGCTGAACGAGGCTGACAGGATGCGGGTCCTGGCAGTTAGCTGACATAAAAAGGCCTCATTGGGGGGCGAATTTGTAATGCTCAGATAAATTGTTATTTTATGTGCCATCGTAATAAGCGCATTATATAAGAGACAGCAGTCGACCGAGTGTGTGAGTGTGTGTGAGTGCCCAGTCATACAGAAAACTACGCACGTCTTGGCACCAGGCATGAGAGAAGTACTTCAGGACGTCATTGAGACGAAGATGAAGACGAAGACGAGGACGAGGACGGCGATGACGCCTTGGGGACATTGAACCCTACTATAATTTCGCATAGAGCAGCAGTACGGCGCGTGCCGAGGCCAAATGGAGCCAAGCGTTTGGGGCTCCAAGGCGCAAAGGTGCAGACGTGGCTCAGACAACCGAATGCCACTCAAAAATTATAAACATTTTTTTAAAACACTTTTTTGACAGAGTGTTGAGAATTTATAGCCAACGAAAAAGAATCGTACGTGCTGCGGTCACGCATCAATTTTTGCAGCCAGCAGCTGCTCAGGCGTGCGTGAAAAGGACGAAGGACGACAGCCCCGTACACTTAATAAAGTGTTTGTTTGGCATCAGCTCCAATCCAATAGGGGTTAGGCAAAAGCTCTATGCTCGCCATGCAATTATATATGGTATATGTGTATGTATATACATTATATATTGCAGCCCCATGACTGAATTCTGTTTCTGTCAGCCAAGAGACTTTGACATTTCAATTTCGATTTTCAAACTGGTCACAGAAATAAATGACAGAATACGCAACGGCACAGCATCAATGGCAACAGCAGCTGCAGAAAAAAAAGCAAAAAAAAAAAAATATCTGTAAAACAAGTAAGAAAGCTCGAGTCGAGACTGCTCGACTAGGAAATCCCCTGAACCTTTCGGAGAACTGATATTTCAATAATTCTTCGCGTAAAAGTAAAAGCAAAGAGAGAAGAAGTGCATTAAAGTTGTCTATGTGTATGCAGCAGTTCTCATTTGGTATTTGTATTTAGTTAAAACGAAGCTAGAATGCTCACAGCAGCAGAGAGCGTTCCCATTGCTCACTTGAAGCTCGACTGTAATGAGCCCTACCTGCCGTCAAGCTCAATCAACATTTGAGAGAGACAGTGCTTGAGTACAAGTGGCCCTATATAAAGGGCAGCAGCTGCAGCATTTCTTCAGTCAGTCTTCAGTCGTCCAGGTCTGGTGTGGGTCAGCGCTATAAAGTGAAGTCGAGTGTGTGAATTATAAGCATTAAAGACGTAGAGAAATTACGTAAAGGAAATACGTAGAGGAACTACGTAGAGGAAATACTTAGCGGAAATACTGGAAAGCAATACGTAGAGGGAATACTTAATAGAAATAGACAGTAGAATTGTGCTAAATCGACTCAACTCGTCACCCTGATCAAGACTATATATACTTTGTGGGGTCTGCCACGCCTCCTTCTGCCTGTTACATACATTTCAACAAAACCATTATACCCTGATTTCCCATTTTCAATGGGTTCAGGGTATAAAAAAATCAACAATTAAATGGCATATATATTGGAAAAGGTTGCAGCAGGAATCGAAGCGAAAGTTCAATTTATTTTTGACTACGAACATCACAAACACAAAAACAACAAATAACTCCAGTTGAACCTGTGCAACTTGAGCTCTAACTTGGGCAGGTGTTTGATGAAGCAAGTCAGAGCTTTGAGCAAGATCAATAGACGATGGCAGAGTCAGAGTTTAAATAAGAATTGCTGCAGAATTTATATTAATTGTTGATATTTTTATCTATATATAGTATAACAAACTATGTCATAAACAAGAGAACTTCATCTACTCATTTTCATTATTTAAAATTCACTCTAAGCATCTTTAGCCTGACTTCATATCTAGCCCAAATTTATATAGAAAATCAAACTCCAAGCTGAGCTTGAAGAAGCTACAGCAATTGTTTTAAATTTAATAAACATTTTATTAGCTGTATTATTATAATTATGAATTTTATGAAAGACATCCTGAAGAGTCCAATAAGAGTGCTCTAAGAGGACCAAATCGGCGCTATAACCGTATAGGTTTACTCAGAAAAGTTTGTGGTTATAACCGGATGCTACTGTATATGTTTTTAAGCTCCATTATATATTATTTAATTATTTTAGTTTCATACTATACTATACCTACTTCGCTAGCCGTATGGCAACTCTCTTAGATGAAGCCTGGAGCAAGAGGCAAATCAACTTTCAAGCTAGACTTTAAGCCTATCCCAAACCCATCTTATATAGCCTCTTTACTTTCCGCTGACAATGTAAAATCTGTTATCTCCTCACCTTCAACTCATCCACTGATTAGGCACCCAGTGTCGATCGTTGTTTAACAAATTCAGCCGCAAGACAATTACACATCATTACACGGTTTCAGCATTTGAGACGAGCTCTCACTCTCGGCTCAATTGGTTGGATGCTCCTGGAGTTTTATTTACATTAAAACATCATCAACGTGTTTATATCAACATCAAACTCATTTTACGCATCACCAAACTTTTCGTAAGCCTTTGATCCGATGCAGCAAAAGGGTATGCCTCAACCAAAAAAAAAAAAAAAAAAAAAAGGAAGAGACACACGAAGGGCAAAACGAAAATCAAGGCAGACCTCATAAAAAGCTTGCCATGCTGTTTTCTTCTTCTTCTTCTTCTTTTTTAGGTTGGCTCCTCTTTTGGGCATACGCACAGGAAACGCAGAGGGCCAACAGCAAAAAGGTTTCGTGGCCTGCCCCCGATTCCTGCTGTTGTTCTTGTTGTCAACCCACTACACAGCTGAATAGCATAAATCCAAAATAAATCAGTATACTTTTCAGAGTCGAGTGGTTGTTAATTTGAAATTTATACGAAAAACAATTTAATCGATTCGAGCCGAAAACTGTTCCAGAGCAGCAAATGTTAACGGATACGAGTGTGTGTTTGTGTGTGTGGGTGTTTGTTTATGACCTTGTCGCAGTCAATGAGCTATGGCTTTTGGGATAGGTCTAGCCGGTAAACAATATTCACACAGCCCCAAAAGGTGGGAGTAACAGATTTAATACCTGAGCGGAATTGCGAAGAGGCTCTTGGTTAAAAAAATAGAATGCGGCAAAATAATTCTCGGAAGTGACTGAGAGCGTGGGTGTAAAAAGTTACATATATTCAAAATGTTTCTAACAAAAGATTCAAATATATTTTGAGAGCAAAACAAAGGAAAAGTCTTTCTAGGGAATCACACATGTATTTAGATCTTTAACAATTCTCTGTCACATGCCTTGCTTGAGTAACTTTTTCAGTCTCATATAGATAGTAGAGATATTTAAATCCACAGCGAATATAAATGAGACTACATGAATTCTATTCTTAGACTCAAAATCTATAAATCATCTTCAGGCTCAATCCTTTCCGAGCTTGCTTTCTAATTATAGCACAAATTCCTGAATTTTGTAAATTTATGTTACCCCACTTTAACCACAAGCAGCTCAGCCCAAGCTTGTCGAGCGCTGTCAATTAGCCTGCCCCGTCTAGCTGTCTAGCTGTCGCATTTTGGGGCCAACTGGCAACAAACAATGTCAACGGCATGAAAACCGCAGCCTCATTACGAAATATTTAATCATATTTAGCGCGCAAAAACAAAAACCAACAAGGAGCAGAGAGCGAACGAGCAGGTGAGAGCAGGTGAGAGCTGGAGCTGAAGCACAGCCACAATTCGAACAATACAAGCGAGGAAAACCTCAACAGCCACAGGCCACAGATATCACAGCTGCCTTGGCAGTTAAGTAAATGTGACAAAATGACAATATTTTCTACAAAGAGACAGTGAGAGAGAGAGAGAGAGAAAGAGAGAGAGGGCGATACAGGTTGTTCTTTGTAAGTCCCCACTAGTTAGAGACAAACTGCTTTGTGTGTGGTGGCGCTTAGAGTATTTGCTGGTTGGCAATAATATCAAATTGCACTTTTCTGCACATGCACAAACACTCATACACACACACACACACACACACACTGAGTGTAACAATGGCAAAAAAAAAGATACACAAATATCTGGCAAATACAAACAAATGTGCAAACAGACGTCGCAGGAGCACAAGCCAAGCAAACGGCCAGAGGAGTAGGAGACTGCAGGGGGTGACTGTGAAACTGAACTGAACGGAACGTGAACTGCTGCAGTCAGTGTCGCTCTGCGGCTTCGTAAACATCATTTAAGTCCATTTGTGCATAGCAGCAAAGCCACACGAGCAGCAGCTACAGCAGCTACTGAATGGTCGCTCTGAAGGAGCATCGTTTCGTGTGCTCAGCAATTTCTGCTGCGTTTGCAGTGTGTGTGCTCAGTTATTTGATATGCGCGGTTATTTGATAATAACAGCTGCTTGACGGCCCAGAGAGTGAGAGAGAGAGAGAGAGGGTGGCAGGGGACGGGGCAAGTAGCAGCCCTCTGTCAACATGGCATCAATCAAAAGGGCCACATTTGCCATCTACTTAGTTGGCTGGCTCTCGTTGCTGATGAGGCAATACAATTGTTTGATGCCTGATTGGCCAGGCAGCCAATGCACCAGCAGCAGGAGCACCAGCAGCAGGAGCACCAACAAACAGCCTGGTAAAAGATACTTTACTTGCTTGTTAAGATTAAATACTGAAACGTTAAGCAGCTAGCTAGGTAAACGCATATTTAGTCAGCAAATGATACTAATGTCATACAAACTGATTATAAGGAAATGAAAATGAAAAACAGAAGCAATTTACTCAGATTTCCCATTGAAAATGGGTTCCGGGTTTAAAAATGAAAAAAAAAAAGGCAATATTTAACAAAATAAGTCAGAAATTATTATAATAATGTTAATTTTTTTAATGTTATATTAATTATATTTTAAAGATTCTCTTGGCTGCTTGCTCTATACAAAAGAGAGAGAAAAAATGTAGTTGATTCTCTTTAAGTAAATGCTTATTTTTGAAAGTATCTTGAAGATACTATATCTTTAGTCTTAAAGTATCATTCATCAGTCATCATTATTTTCAATTCAAAAATGTAAATGTTGTTCTGAAAAAATCTTGCTAAGCATAAGCATTAATATGATAGATTATAAGCTAATATACAGAACCGATTATTTTGTAGATAAGAAATAATGATCTGTGATATATCCATTTTATGATAACTTGCCTTACCTCAGAGATTCTCCATGTTCAGTTTGATAGCTTAATGATATTGATCTGCTATATTATTCTACATTTTCCAACTCAGAGTATCATTAACATTCAATATGATATTTAGACTTACTGGTAATACGACATAAATAAATACCGTGACTGTTTACATAAAGCAATCGAAATCATTCTACGCATGCAATGCAGCTAGGCAATGTATCTATCAGTTAGCAAGCCAATCTGACAGTTAAATATTTGCTAATTACCAAAATATCTATTCGCTATCCAAGGTTTATTTACATGAACAGCTATGACAGCTCGACATTGTGAATAGCCCCAAAGCTATATGCACACCGATGCCTATCAAATAGCTAATTAGCGAAATGATTATCAGATAATTTAGTCCGACAATTGAACATATGGAAATTGTATAAATTTCCAGCTTTACTGTCAAATTTAGATTATTTGTAATCGTATTTAGATAATTTATCTCTTAGATTTGACCTTTTGGGAGCAAATCAATGTTTACTTCAATTTCCGAACCAAGAAAAGCTGTTTAAAATTTTAATGGATTGCGCAGAGCTCAGTGCTTGGGCTCAGAATTTCCGTTCATGGCTTGTGTCTCGATGTATGTCAATTAAATTCAATTGAGATTAATTTAATGTTGTTATTGTTTCTTTTCTTTGGCATTTCGTAAGACTGCCGACCGAAGCCACTTAAGGCTGCCCAAACAATGACCGCACAACATTCGAAAATGAGGGAAATCAATGAATTGCCCCTACTCCTTCTCCGCCTACAGAGCGCTCTTAGCTAGCTACCTGAGGAGGGCTGAAAACTGTTGTTGCCGAGGTCGGCCGCTCAATTAGATTTGGGTCGAAGCTGAAAGTGGAATTCGAGCAGCGACTAACTAAGTTGTGCTTCTAAAATTCCAAGAGAGTATATTTGGTTTGCATTTGAAATGCATTTGGGTGCCTGACAGCTAAATAATTCATGCCAACGATAATGTAGTATCTGCATAGTGAGCTAGAAGCAGAACTCGAAGCAGAAGCCGTAGCTGTAGCCATAAGCATATGTATCTGTATCTGTATCTGCATTTGTATCTGTATCTGTGTGTGCATTTTTATATGCTCTTTATGCATTCGAATATTTTGCTTTCATTTTCCGCTGGCGCGCATTCGTATTCCAATTCGTATTCGTTTGCCTCATTTGCTTTGCTTTTGTTTTTCACATTCCGCATTCGTTTGCCCCAATCGATTGACATAGTTCACTTCTAATGGATTTTCACGCCAAGCGTTGACACAATTGCGGCCAACAGCAACAGCCACGCAGCAGCCAGAGCCAGAGCCAACTCGAGTGTTGGCTTTTTGCTATTGTTAACCCAGCCAAGGTGGAAACTTATATCATAGACATACCTGCAACGAAACAGAGAAGAAGTGAAAATTGCATTAAAGTTTCAGTTTGTAGTTTGTAGTTTTTAGTTTTCATTTGTTGTTTTTTAGTTTCTAATTTATTTTCTTCAATTCACTCAAAAGTTTAAGAGCTCAGCTATCAGTCGACTGCATATAAACATAAATTTCTTGAAACCTAATTGCCAGAGAGATTATCAGGAGGCGCAGCGACCCCAAATCAAATCGAAGCCTAAACCAAATGATGTACGAAAATAAAAATACGTTTTTGATATATTTACGAGACGAAAGACTTGTGGAGATTACAACGAAAATGTCAAGAAACTTAAGAGAGCGACACACAAAAAGTTATCAGCGATGCGTGCGTGGCTGTTGCTTTACTTGCTTTAATTTTAATTAAAAATCTTTCGACTCAAATAACCCCGAGTTCGTAGAGAGACAAAAGTCGAAATGCATATATATATATATATTTATATATGTATATACTTTTATATTTTTAGTCGAAGGCTTTATCGCAGCTGTAATCTGTCAGCGGGACAGTGAAGTTGTTTAGGGAGCACAAAAGTCGAGTGCTTGGGGGGCGCACACAGACAATGCCAGCAGCTATCTCTCTCCCTCTCCCTCTCCCACTCGCACACGCACACGCACTCTCTCGCCTTCCATTGATGAATGCTGCGACAACAACAACAACAACAACAACATCTTCACTGGAAGTACATCAAGTGAAGTGCACTTGTTGCCTCTTTAGCTATTATTGTTGTTGCTGTTGTTGTTGTTGTAGTTGCTTTTGTTGTTGCTGTTGTGTTTAGTTATTAAAACTGACAGTTTTATTTGTCGACTCGCAGTTCCATCTGGAGTTGGACTTGGGGAAGAGCCTGTCGCACACCCAAATGCCTTATGACACTTTTATTTCTCCTCGTTTCTTCTCAGTCCAAAATAGATTTAATATATATTTTTTTTTTTGTCGTCGCTCAATGTTTTTGACATGTGTCTGGTGAGTTCGACTCGAGTTCGAGTGCGAGTTCGGTATTTTTGGGGTTGAACACAATTGATTTCACTTCATACTGAACTTTTAGTTTCTGATTTTGAGTGCGAGACGATTGTCAGCTCGCTGCGGTGGTTGCAATTGTCCACAGATACATAGGAAGTGGCATTCGAACTTCCACTTGCGTTTGACATTGGCATTGCAGACAGTTCGACAGCTCTTAAAGTGCGCCGAACTCGCAAAACATCGAAAATCAATCAGAGCTGCCACAAAGCAATATCGAAAGAAGTTTTAATGCATTCGCAATAAATTTGAGGGGCCGAAAAACAGAAATGTGTTTTATAGATTTTTTTTTATTAATGTAAAATTTTTATAGATAAAAACAAAAAAAACCAATTAAAAAAATTTTTTTTAAAAAAAAAAAAAAAACCAAACAACAAATTAAAAACAAATTCCAAAATTTAAATTAAACAAAAAATAATAACAGATAAAAATTTATTTTACAGATTTTGTTTCAACAATAATTTCAAAATTAATAATAAAATAACCCATGAAAAATGTTTTTTTTTTTTTTTTTCTTTTTCTTTTAATCTATTTCCTGTTTAATTGTTTATTATAAGCTATAAATTTTTAATACTTATAAAAATGATTTTTTAAAAAATCCAAAATATATATTAAATCAAAAATAAAAATAAAAATTATAAAAAATCTAAAATATATATTTAGTATTTTTCAATTCCTTCCAAAATTAAAAAAAAAAAATAATTAAAATAATAATAGCAATATAAAATAAAAGAAAAATTATTTTAAAAATAATCTCATGAATATATATTTAGTATTTTTCAATTCCTTCCATAAGTAGAAAACTGAAATTTAAAAAAAAAGTCTAAATTTTATGTGGCCAATTAATACATATAATTTATGCTCTTCGCACCTACTTAAAATCTTAAATATTTTTCCCACTCTCCCCCGCAGCTAGTTAAAGAAACTATGCGTATTCATTTCAGCAAATGAGGAAAATATCATAATTTTCTATACATTAAATGTGAAGCCAACAAATTAGTGTCAGGCCTCGTTTCGAATGTATTTAACTAATGATCCACCTAGAAGAACACGAAGGCGAAGCAAGAATACCATGAAATTGACTTGTGATAAACATGCTCGGCCGGCTTTTCGCACTGCTCTTTCATTAATTTTCCAATTTTTCCGAGTTTTCCGGAAAAACAAAAGTCAAACAAATGAGTCGCATAATATTTGTTGTCATTTGTCTATTTATGATAATTAAGCTTTGACATTTTTATGATATTAATTAATTTGATGGCAAACCGGAGAAGTGTGAAAAGAAATGCCAAATGCCACGCCTTCGCTGCCCTTAGCATCCACGCCAACGACCCGCCCGCCCACACGCTTCTAATTTTGTCAACGTGCGACGGATGTCGAGACACGGCCACAAAAAAATAAAAGAAGAGGGAATGAAAAAAATTAATAGGCCTTGGCGTGACCCCAAAAAGACAAAAAGCAAACACGAAACACAATTGAAACGGGAAGGTGAGAAAAGTGTTGCTGCAGATGGAGAGTGGATACACTGTTGTTGTTGTTGTTATTCTTCTCCTTGTTGTTGTTGTTGTGCCACTTAATGAGGGGTCTACGTCTGCGGCATTAGCGCTGATCGTCAAAAGCATTTAAAACTGCAGCGGGGGCGACTTGGCTCATAAAACTGACAATAAACTAAGAGCTAGCTAGCCCTATAGAGCGAAATAAGTGAGGGTGGCCGACTAAGAGATACCCTGTTGACTACGTTGAACTACCGTTCGGAGATTCTAGATCATATCTATATGAATGCATTTGGATGTGAGCTTATACACATTGTTGAGGCCAGATGAAAAAGTTTCCATTCTGTAGAATTTCTCACTTTAAGGAGTTTTTTTTTTTTTTTTTTTTTTAATTAACGAGCTGCGAAAGGAGTTATAAACAAATGTCAAACATTATTTAATAGCTAAACAATTGCATGTTATCGATAAGTGTCACAGGAGCTAAGATAAAGCTGTCGAAAAATATTATGTTCGGTTGATAAAACCAGAATGGATTTATTTTATATGTCAGGTATAAGTCTAGCTCTTAGAACTTGTGCGATACGATTCATTGAGATATAAGCTGATATCGATATTAATCGATTTTAAATCAATTAAAGTATGTACAATACTATACAAAAATCTTGGTCCAATATCATGACTCGAGGACGAAAACTGTAAAAGTATGACTATGATAGGCAGTAGTCGAGTATACAATATCTATAAGCCTAGTCACGTATATGTAAACAAAAATAATATGCTCTGCATCGCTTGCTGTCAGGGTATTAAGAAATAAAGATAAACCCACCGTAGTTGGCGCTCTGCTGGCCTCATGTCTGTCTGCTCGACTGAATTTGGTTTTAGTTCAAGCATTAAATTAAACAAACAGGAATAATCTTCTTGACTGCAGCTAACTATCTAATATGTCTATGTATGTAAAATGTGCATCACAGATTTGCCAGCTCTTCGAGTTTTACGAGTGCATCGATAGAAGCAGCTCGTTAGACAAGTTGTTGGGGCCATAAATAATATCGAACTGCGAACTGCGATTGCGTGAAGGAGTTCTCCATTTGGCATGATGGATGCGCTATATGAATTTTTGTATAATCAAATTTCACTTTGCGCCAGCTTTAAAATCAAATTTGTGCCTGTAGCCTCAGCCTGTGCCTTCAGCATATGTTTCACAGCAAGAATTATGTGGCGCAAAACTAATGCACAAAAATTTATGCGTTGTGAAAAGTTTTTTCGTCTTCAGCTCTTTCGGGCTGGCGTTTTTTTCTTCTTTTTTTCCCCCTCACCCTTCAGTCAGTCTTTCACCCACTGGCCAGCTGTGAACCACTCAATGGAGCTGGCCAGCCGTAAGACAGGCCCAACAATATTTTTGGCTGCCCGCCTTTCGGTTTCTTTTCTTTTTCTCTCTTTTGCAAAATGAGGCGCAACGAAGCGTATGACAAACAGATTTTTCTCCAAACGCAAATCCGTGCGCTGAAAAGAAAAGGCAAGGAAAAAGTGTAGGAATTTCCATAAAATTAGAATAACAGCAGTGATTCTTTACGGAGAGAGACCCGCGCCCCGCCCCCTCAGACAGACGAACGCCGAAATTTATGAGCATCAAGCATCCAAAAAAAAAAGCATATATACATATGTATGTATGTAGGGCAAAAGAACAAAATCGAAAGCAGGAGAAGCAAAGTGAGACGGCAGAATAAATGAGCGCTGCCTTGAAAGAGGCAGCAATAGCTTGTAAAATATAATTGAAGCCGAAGCAGCGACAGATTTTTATGCACACACGCATCGAGGGCTAAGGGCTAGGGCAGCCGCGAAGGGCAGCACAATATAAAATGTGCGAGGAAGAAAAAAGTGGGAGAGATGGGGGAGCGAGGTCTGAAACCCTTTTCCGCTTCAGTCCTCAGTCCCTTACTCCTGCTCTTTGTTAAGTCATGGCGCCTCGCCATTTTTGGCACTCATAGCTTGCCCCAATTTTTATACCTTGATCACAATTGCAGCAGGACCAACAGGGTATATTCACTTTGGGATTAAGCATGTTGCAGGCTGAAGAAATCCAAATCGGATTTGTAAATATATGAATCCTTTTTTTTCATCCTTTTTTATATTTTTCTTATTAATTATAATAAATTTCCCCCCCTAAAACAATTTGTGATTTTAATTATAAGTCCCAAAAAAATTAAATAAAAAAAATAAATCTTTTGGCGATGGATATAAATCCTGGGTTCGGGATCTCCTAGTCGAGCAGTCTCGACTAGAGCCTTCTTACTTGTTTTGTATAATTTTAGGAAACTTATACAACTTCAGTTATTACAATAAATTTAAATATTTATAATTTAATAAAATCTTGTTCTTTTTTTGCTCTTTTACATGTGCAAAAATAGTTGTTTAAGCCAGAGTATCTCTTAGTCAAGCACTCTCCACACTGGACCACGTTTCCTTCTTTCCTCTTTCTCTGCATTTCTCATGTATTTTTTTTCGCGTATTTTTCATGCTGTGCACCGGCGGCTGCTACAGCAACTTACATTAAGTCATTCATCTTGATAGTTGTGTCTGTGTGTGTTTGTATGTGTTTGTTTGTGTTTGTGTATATATTTGCTTTTACTTTAATTCGTTTACAGTTGCCTTTTTTTATGCAGCTGCACAAATTCTGATGTCATTTTCATGCCGCGCTAGGAAAAAAAAGAACGGCACAGCAGGCGCCAGCCACGAAATCTATACACGCTTTTTAATTTGCAAAATAAATTTCCCAAAGCCCTTTGACGCAGATTTTACAATCACACACATATATACTCTTTCTTCAATATAGATATTGAGCATTTTAATAAAATAATAAAAATCTTTAGTTCTCAGCTAATTTAATACTTTGAATATTAAAATCAAGTTTTTAAATAAATGAATAGGTTTTAATAATATGAAATAATATTAATAATTAAAAATATTTTTATAAATTTATAATAATATATTAAGAATAATAAATAAAATAAAAATATAAATTATTAATTTAAAAAAAAAAACTGTAAAAAAAAAAAACAAAACTGAAAAAATATATTTATTGGATATAATCTAAAAATAAACGTTAAAAAATATTAAATAAGAATAAATTGTAAAAGAAACATATCTATTTAAAAAAATAAATAAATAAATATAATATAAAAAAATAAGACAAAAAAAAATAAATTACAATAAATAAAACAAAATAAAAATAAATAAAACAAAAAAATAAATAAAAACAAATAAATAAATAAAACTAAAAATATAAACAAAATAAAATGTAAAAAATATAAAATATAATAAACAATATAAGAAAAAATTGTAAAAAAAAATATAACTAACTTACTTTTAACAAAAAACATATGTATATAAAAAGTGAAAATATAATTACAATAAATATGCATTAAATAAATAGAGTAACATTATAAAAAACTATTGCTTTGCAGGCAAAATTAAGTTATTTATTTTTATATTAATTAGGTCCACTTCCCAGAGCTAGAGTATATGCTATTCGTTTTGATCCTTGCGCGCTGCAATCGTTTTCCATGTTGGCCATTTGTGGCCAACGCATTTGTCTGTGATTTTTAAAGCAATTTTTTGCGCACTGCTTTTTGAACTTTAAACTTTGCTTCTCTCTCTCTCTCTCTCTCTCTCTCTTTTTTCTTTTCATTATACGTTTTCCAAAACTTTTTGGCCCATTTTTTCTCCATTTTTATTTTGTTTTCTGGTTTTGTTGTTGTTTTTGTTGTGTGGGGTTTTTGTTATATTGTTACGCCGTTTGTGGTATTTTTGGTGATATTTGGCGCTGTGCAAGTTTTTTGTTTAGTTTTTTATTTGATTTTTTCCGCTTTGCCGTTTGCTGAATTGGAATTACAATTTTTTTTTATTACTTTGCGGATTTGCCCTCTCACCCAGACTCTCTTTGTCTGCGTGTGTGTGTGTGTTTGTGTGTGATTTTTTTCATAAATCTCTAAATTGAGATTTATGTTAGTTTTGCATATTTTGGCCATGTCCAAAAAGCGGTTTTGGCTGCATCAGACGAAGAAGAGCGAGACAAAAGGGACGCAGCGCGCTTACAACTTGGCTTCGCTTTAAAAGTTCATTTTCCCCTCTCTCTCTCTCTTTCTCTCTCTGTGAGTGGGAATTAATAAATTAGTTTGTGGTCGAAATGTCGTTTCGCTCTTAACTTTTTGATTGCTGCCGGCGGCGTGGTTAGCTAACATATGGGAAGCAATTAGGTATTTAAGTGGATTTTCCCACCAAGCTAAAAGTATTTAATTTGAGCGAAAGCAAGAGTAAGGTTTATAGTATATCAATTGCATAGTCTGATTAAAGGTTCAATTGGTATTTTTAAGTTATCTTGCCATAAGCCTATATCAGGCCATGAATAAGATGAGCTAACAATCGACTTAGGCCCAAACGAATCATGTAAATTGATAGGCAATTCTTGTGAAATGCCAAGACTCAGAGAACTGAAGGCTAAAGGACAGGGAGAGGGGTCTGCCATATAGACCATTTCTGCAGCCGACTGGAACAATAAGCCAATAACCAATATGCAGCAAATGCATGGCTAAATCTGCATAATGAGCCCAAGCACTTGACCATATGTTAGGCCAGGTATCCATCCGTTCAACATATATATCTCAAACTGATAGCCAACCACACAGAGTAGGGGAAGGCAGAGAAAGAGATAGAGAGAGATCTCGGGTAACTACAGGAAAAGGCCTAACCGCACTAGCCAAACGCCTCACACTTGACCAGTCTTTAGGGGCTCCAAGGGATGCCAGCCAGTTTGGGTTTGCGGCTGGGCTGAGTCGAGCAATTTAAATCCCTGGCTGGAGCTTAAACAAATTTTGTGTTTAGGCCAAGTGAACCCAAGCGAGCGTCCAGACATATGGCATAATTGAAGCTGAGGCACAAACACACACACACACATAACAGCCAGCCCCAAAACAATAGCCAGGGATGGTGTACTCGCAAATTAACGACTTGCATATACCCTGCACTATTTGAACTTCGATCTGTCTACAGACATCTGTCTACAGGCATCAAAGAGGGAGAGTCCTGGTTTACATAGATTAGATTATGATTAGTTATGATTATGATCAAAGTTGGAAATCGATAACATATACTAAAAATCGATTATATGATAACTGACTTAATCTGCGCTTGCTTTACTTGGATATAAGTCGCTAGTTGATAGATCTATATATCATATAACTGAGACGAATCGTCTAATTGACTTCATCATCTGCTCTTTGGATACGATCAAACTGAAAAAATCGATAACTGGCAAATTCTATAGATAGATTATCGATAGTAGTATACGTAAAGTTATAGACAGACAGATCTGAGGCGAATATCTTCTTATATCTCTTATCTTCAATCAAAGTGAAAAATCGATAATTGGCAAGTTCTATCGATAGTTTAGAAAGAAATTTGATACAGGGGCGAATCATCTTCTTCACTCATCTTCTGCCTTTAGCATGCATAAATCGCTATACCCCATTTACAGTGGATGCAGGCTACAAAGAGCACACACACACACACATACATACACACTCACACAGCCCTATTGTATTTGCATTAGTGTAATGCAAAGTGTTATAAGCTTTATTATGGTTACCAGTCGATCCAACGAGCAGGAGGCCAACAAACCTGCCTGTCTAACTGCTCAGCAAGGGAGATTGCCCAGGCTCACTTTGGGGAATTTTATGTAATGATGTGCTTAAATCCCATGCACACACATAAACACACACACACGCGCACACAAATACAGCATAAGAGAAAGGTTGAACTATGCTCGTAATGCTAATGCCCTGGCTAAGTAAAGGGTCGCTCGTGTATTTTCTTTGGGAGGCAAAGCCCCAAAAATGGATTGATAATATCCCACAAATGATTAACTTGGCTGGAAAGTTTTTCGCATGCCTGTAGGTTGGGATATTGGCAAGTGGAACTTTGGCCAGTGTGCTTCACTCACACATATGTATGCTAATAGTTTTTGGTCTCGAACAGATTTGTCAGGCTGGCCCTTTATCTCGAGCCAGAGCCTTGAGCCTTGCGAAATTTGTCGCACATTTAAATCAATTGGCATTAGCCATTCGGCATTGGGCATTGGCCCAAACTTTGTTAACTGATGCTCAATGTTATCGCTATCGCTACCCTAAATTGACAAGTCTAACAAGCTTAACTGTTTCTTTTTTTCTCTCTAGCCACAGCTAAAGGGTTGAGTGACAAGCCAAGGAGAGCTAGAGAGTGAGAGTGAGAGTTCATCTTATTAGCAACTGATTTATGCAACGATGTCAATGTCATATGGCTGCCATAACTCAGCTGGCAAGAAGCAGCAGCACCAGCAGCAGCAATAAATATTGTATCATATGGCATCATAAGGAAATATAATGATAAATAACCAAATCAGCGAACGAAATGACTTCATTTCATTGCACGCCAGCCAGAGACACTGGCACTCTCTGTCGCTTGCTCTAGATGCGACACATTCGCATTCATATCCATAAACATAATACACAATGCTAAGAAACAACTGGGAAAAGACACTGGCAAGCAGGCAAGCAGGCAGGCAGGCTGGCAGTGTCCACAAATCGGATTGTCGGTATGAATCGGGCGCATTGGCGCTTACCCCGCGTCCCCTTGATATGCGTAAATCTTTTATCCGCATGGAACGATAATAAATCTTTGCAGCAAAACGTACAGATTATTAGGCAACCCATCCACCATGCCAAGCTCTGCGACAAAACATCTGGCATCAGCAACAGCAACAACAACAACATTAGACATAATCGCATACTTAGGAGTGTGATGACATTTTTCCACGAGCTGGCAGAGCAGACAGCATTAGCATTATCTGATTGGCAATGGAGGGTAAGCAAACGAATTCAGCCAGTGTGCAAGTGTCTATATAGGAATTTAATTAAACTTGCTTGCTTGCAAGTAGTTACCAGCTTTTTGCCGCTTTAGTGGCCATGCATAAATCGGAATGGATACGGGCTCAGATACGAATATCCTTAAGTATTTTGTAGACAGGAATTAGAGAGGCGACGCATGACGGGAGGTAGTGAATAATTTGACAAAACGAAAGAGAGTAGAAAGTGGAGAGTAGAGTGGAGAGTCGAAAAGCGTCATGGCAGGTAGTAAATAAAAATGTGTAGAGTAGTGTAGAGTAGTGTAGAGTAGTGTAGAGTAATGTAGAGTAGTGTAGAGTAGTGTAGAGTAGTGTAGACTAGTGTAGACTAGTGTAGACTAGTGTAGAGTAGTGGAGAATAGTGTAGAGTACTGGAAAATAGTGTAGAGTAGTAGAGAATAGTGTAGAGTAGTGGAGAATAGTGTAGAGTAGTGTAGAGTTGTGGAGAATAGTGTAGAGTAGTGGAAAATAGTGTAGAGTAGTAGAGAATAGTGTAGAGTAGTGGGGAATAGTGTAGAGTAGTGGAGAATAGTGTAGAGTAGTGCAGACTCAACACTTATTTAATAATAGAAAATGGAAGTAGTTAAAAGAGAATGGAGATTAGTGGAGAGTAGAGAGATAGAACAGAGGATAAATAGGAGTATAGGAAGAGAAGTAAAAAATATAGAGGGAGACAGAGAGCATAGAGAGAGATAAAGAGATAGAGAGAGAGAGAGAGATAGAGAGCTAAAGAGATAGAGAGGTAGAGATAGAGAGAGATACAGAGAGATACAGAGAGATAGAGAGAAATACAGAGAGAGAGAGAGTACTTCCAAGTATCATCTTTTCATAGCTAACAATTGGTATGGCTTAAACTAATATAATATAATTGAATGTGAAATAAAGCCAACAATTTCTCGCCGTTGATAGTTTGGCCTCTGCGCGAGCCCCCATCTAAATTCCCCTCGACAAATAATGTGATTTGGATACTTCGCTGGAGGGAGGGCTTAGAGCAAGTTTTGCGGTTTCGCATATTTGTGCCATTTTTATTGCACAGCCAGTTGGCCGTTTTGTGCTGAGCTAACACTTTAAGACTGCCTCACTGTGTGCTGTGGTTGGTGTGCCACGGCACTCGGGCCGATGATTTATGGCTGCGGCAGCGCGAGCGAGCGCGCGAGCTCGAAAGTATGCAACAGAAATGGCAGGCAGGAGTGGGGATGGGTATAGAGTTTTGAGGGAGGGAGGCATTTGTTGGGGGCGGCAGTCAACAGTCGCGACGCGGTGGCAAATGTCGTCGGCAAGTCACTTAAAAATGGCTCGGCACTAGGTGCACACACACACACACACTCGTGATAACATGGAGTCTGAAATGTGTTTGGCGTTGCGCCGAAATGCACTTAAAATGCACGGCAAGCCAGCTGAGCGAGTGAAGAAAAAAAAAGAAGAGAATATGAAAAATAAAAAAATAATCTGTATAAAAAATAGAAGAAGAAGAAGCAACAGCAACAGAAATGAGCTAAAGGCGGAGCAGAGCCGAAACTAAAAGGCATGTCATGGGTAGCTGCTGAGTGTTGCATGTAGCATAGTGTAGAGAAGAGAGAGAGAGAGAGAGAGAGTTCTCTGTGTGTGTTGAGTGTGCTATAAGCAAACACTTTCGAGTGCATTTAAAGTGTGGCACAAACAGTGGCAGCTACTTCAGCGTCTGCTGCCTGCACTTCATGGCATGTTAAGCTCAGACACACACTCGAATGGCAACATTCACACTCCCTCTCTCCCTCTCTCTTTCAACTGCCATTGTCAGTGGCACATCTTTTTATTTTCTTCAACGCCCCGCTGTGTTGCCAATAATATTTTGCAAAAAAAAGTAAGGAAAATATGAAAACATTTGCGCAACAAGTGGGCAGGCAGAGCCGCCAAGTTCGCAAATGCCACTCAGTTGCTCACTTCCTGGCTTAAAATTCACACTTGAGAGCGAGAGGCAACAACAAACGAGGAGCTGCAGCTAGCTTCGCATATGGCTGCCAAGTTGTGCGCCACACACACACACACACATCATCCGGCTCGCTGCTCGACTCTGGCCCAAGCTGTGCAACAGTTTGAAAATTTTTGCCTAAAATATTTTCTGCTAAAAGATTTCCGGCCAACTCTCTCTCTATCTCTCCTCTCCCTCTCTCTCTCTCTCTCTCTAACTTCTCCATGTGGCACTGAGCATAGTTTGCTAATTTTGTGAACCTAATTTGTGTCATCCTGTTCGCAAACTTTTCCAGTTGTCAGTTGGAGTTCCGATTCAAAAGCGAGCCCAGCTCTATCAGCTGCTAAGTAATTGGACTAAAAGCTAATGAGATTGTACTACGGCTTAAGCAGGACTTTTAACTCGGGTCGTGACATAGGTCAAGCGTCAGAATTGAGGGAGAGACAGAGAGTGAGAGAGGGAGATGGGGAGGGAAGGCAAGAGTTTTATTGAATCGAAAAAGACTCAGAGTGAACTTTAATGCTCATTTTGTTTATGCTTTTATGGCATATAGAATTTAATAAGCAAATTTAATGACTTTCTTACTTTATACCCCTCCCCTCTCTCTCTCTTTTTCACTCCCTTCTCCCACCACTCTCCTAGTTGAGCCAAAGTTTTGTCTTCCTTTGTCGCTTAAATGACGTAACTTATTTGCTCACATTCCACATTTATTATGCCTTCGATACATTTTCCTGCCCTGCCCACAAAAACTTCATCCATGCGAGAGAACAAATGTCTACCTAGTACCTGCCCGGCCCGGAGTCCCCGAACACCTAGGCGGAATTTGCTGAATCGTCGCAAAAATCACTTTTACGATTTTGGTTTATATAGCAATAAAATGAGATTCTGTTGCTGCCGTTGTCGCTGTTTGTTGTTGTTGGGCAAAACTAGCGCAATACAACTGAGAAATCTTTTGTGACTTGTCAAGGGAGAGAGAGAGTGGGGCGAAAGGTAGTTCACCTGCAGCATCCAGTAGCACAGCTGAGATTCGCGAGTTGTGTGAAAAGTTTTCGGCAGTCTCGGCCTGTCTGAAGCTCAATAAAATTGCATGCGAGGCAAACAAAGTAATTTTTATGGCAACTGCCAGATACATAAGGAAACACATACATGACTCTCGCATACTTTGCTCTGATTTTCTTTGCTCAATCTCTTTTTTTCTGTTCGGCATCATTACTGCCAGTGCTGCCAAGCAAAACAAGCCAAGGAAATGGCCCAGATGAAAGAGATAAATAAATATTTAAAGCTCTACAAAAGGAGAACAAAGTTGAAGCTGCTCTAAATTCTCAAGGCAATTATTTAAATAGTTAATAAACAAAAAGAATTCAGCAAACAAAAACTAGCTATAGTCTAGCCAAAAAACGGCCACATTCGCAGCACTACTGGCAGGCATTTGCTTCTACAATCTGTTGACGACGCTCAGCCCAGAGCCCTAGAGCCCTCAGCATTGCTTACGACCAAAAATTCAACGCGTAAAAGGTGGAGCTGTAGTTCAATTCGTTAACAAGCTGTGAGAGTGGCAGCATGCGAAGATGGGCTATGCATGTGTGTGGGCGGGGGGCGGAGGGCGGAGGGCGGAGGGCGTGGTGAGTGGAGAGTAGCAGCATTCGCATTCGCATTCGCATTCGCGCTGACTGAAAATTTACGCGTCGCATTACATAAACTTTGCCATTTCATTCAGGCAACGTCTCAGAATGCGCTGGGAAAGGGTAGCATTGATGACGCTCCAAGAAAGTCAGCATGACTCTTCAGTTGCCCCAGATATACCATACACATGCACACTCACACATATATATGCATATGTGTGTAGACATAAGAAAACTGCGGCTTGCGCTAATTTCGCCCTGAATATTCCTTGGCGGCGTGCTCGTGTGTTGTCAAGTTATTGAAAACGAATGGTGTGTGAAAAATGTGAATTACGCGTTTGTGTGAAACTTGTTCTTTATCCTGCATATGCCCCAAGAAAAAAGGTTTCCTGCATGCCTCTGCCAGCCTGCCTGCCTGTCTGATTGTCAGCCTGCATGACTCTCCTTTGAGCTGGTTTCGCTTTGTTTTGTTGCTGCGCAAACAAAGCACCAGCTCTGATAAGACATACTGTAATCAACTATGGGCTAAGCAATACCACATGACGTGATTAATCATGTACAGTTGAAGCGAAAATGCGTCTATTTAAATTATTTGCTAGTTGTAAATTTAACATACATAGTTGCTTATAATCCAACAAAAAAATAAATAGAAAATTTAAATAAATAATAAAAATAGTTTAAATAATAAATAATGAATAAAAAATATATATATGTATATATATATAATAATAATAATATAATATATAATAATAATGAATATAAAATAAAAAAAAATTATAGAACGACAATAAAAATAATAATAATTAAGTAATAAATAAAATGAATACAATAGTACATGGAATAATAACAATAATAAAGACAAAATAATAATATATTTAAAAAAGAATATTAAAACAAAAATAAAAATTAATTTTATAATATAAAGAAATAAATGAATAAAAAAATTTCGAATATATAAACCTATTTTAACAAAAATATTGTCATTATAAGATTTGACTTTTTTCAAAATAAAGATAATTAGAATTAAAAAATAAAAAACAAAATTTGACTTAAATAGTTTATATTTATATTGTGATAACAAATACATATTTCAGTATAAAGAGCCAAAGAAAATTTAATTTATAAATAATTAAAAATTAAAATTAATATTAATAATAACTAAAACAAAAATTTTATTATTTATGAAAAATTAAAATTAAATGAATATTAAAAAACAATAATAATTAAATAATAAAATTTTTTTATTTATTCAGATTTGCATTTTGAAAGAAAAAATGCATAACATTTATGTAAACTTTAACTTTAGAATTTGCGCTCAAGATTGTTTATATACATATTGCCAGCTCAAGTTTTTTGTGTTTTTTTCTTCAATATTATTGTTATTATATTTTATGTGTTTTTTTTAGAAATCTGTACTCAAAATACAGCGCTACGCTTAAGGCTCCAATATCCACTGACCTTGACAATGCTATTGCACTCAATTTGAAACTCGAAATCGCATTAAGCAAGTGTAGAAAGAGTGCGAGAGAGAGCGAAGGCTGGAGTGAGTAGGGGAGACCAGACGCCCCCATTTGGAGCAGCTGGCGTTTAAGCATTCAACACCCGTCTAATTAACCCATACAGGGTTAGTCAATACAGCGATGCCTGCTCTCACTCTCTCTCTCTCCTCCTCTCTTTCTCACCTCTCTCTTTTTTACTGGATTAGTGACTCAGCTGCTATTGTTCGCCGTTGAGCTGTCCGTCGCTCTCCTGTTACCCAGCCAGCATATGTTTTTAATTATATCTGCATGCATACATATAGATTCACAGCTTTCAATTTCTGTCGTCCGCGAATCCAGACTGTTGCTCTCCCGCTCTCCCACTCTCGCTCTCTCTCATCTCTCTCTTTGTGCTCCACTTTTTGGCTGGGCTTGGGGCCATTTCTCGTTTGCCATAATTTTGCGAATTTATGATGCGTTACATTTACAACAAACGAGACATTTTATAGCAGATCATCAATCAATTTGTCAGCTTCTCAGAACGCGGCTGTGCACACATTGACAGTTATGCCACTGGCCGTCTCCCCCCGCCCCACTGCTCACGACATCCAGTCAGCCACGCCCCCCATTTAGTTAGTGAATGCCTGGCAATAATTAAACATTTGGCTTCGGCTGCGTCCATAAACTTATTTATAACGCGAGCACACAGCAACATGCTATAAAATATAACTTTATGGCACAAAACCGCAAAATGCAGTGAGAAGGGTGGGGAGGGCAGCAGTTGGTGTGGGGCAAGAGTAAATAGTGAAGGGGCCAAAAGGCGAAAAATGTCAAAGGCAGGCAACAACGAACGAGGAAGTTGCCTTGACGTCCAGTCAGCGAGTCCGATAAAAGGGCAGACGAAAGGAGGGGGGGGGGCGTGGCTGTGCTACTTGCAAGTTTACCACATTAATTTCCGCAGCGCCAGTTTTTTTTTTTTTCTGTTGTTGACTGAAGATGGCGACGCGGCTGTCGAAGTTGCCGGCGTGTCGAGCATGTTGCTGGCGTGCCTGTCGGGATGTTGCTGCTGCTGCTGCTGCTGCTGCTGCAGTTTGACAAGCACAAACAAACAGTGAGCGATGTTGCTGTCGCCGTTGCTGCTGCTTCTGCTGCTGCTGCTACTGCTGCTGCTTTTGTTGTAAATGTGACAAAATGAAGACACATGCCGCCTTGCTGAAAGCTGTGCAAAGTAATTAGACAAACATTTGCCCGCGGTCGAGGCCAGCTGCAAGCTGCAACCCTCAAATACACACACGCACACACACACACACACGCACAACTGCTAATTGCTTCAATCAACACGTTTGTTGGTTTTAACAGCTGGACAGACAGACATCCAGCCAGCCAGCCAGCCAGACGGACGCACATTTATGTGCCATAAAGTCAATTCAAGCCAAAAGTTTTTTAAAAAATATATGCTGCAAGAGCAACAGCAACAACAACAACAACAACGTTGAGCAATTGCCTTACGACAAATGTTTTCAATATGCCACGCCCACTGCGCCCAGACGGCGTTTATTGCACAAATTTCGTGAACGAAATTGCCACGAAAATTGCGCTTAAATAACAAATCATGAGAGAGCAGACAAAGGAGCGAGAGAGAGCGAAGGGGAAGAGCTGATGAGTAAGAGAGTTGGGTATTGGGAGCAGGGGCAGCGGGGCTGGAAGGTGCGTGGAAGGCGATGCGGCTGGACGCGTTAATGACCACACTCTGACGCCATGGACACCAGCCGAGCAAGCGACGAGGCGCGGCTGTTTCTAATTGTTTTCATACTCAATGGAAAGCTGGAAGCAGAAGGAGGAGGAGGAGAAGCACGGCGGATAGTCAGCTTATTGTTATGCTCGCTCAGAGTGAAGGCAAAGCGAGTAGATTGGTTAAGTGTATGATCAATCGACTAATAATGCTTCGGGGTTGATTAGGAAATGCTCACAGAGGCCGACGGCTGGAACTGAGTATGCTGTCATTATACTTATTCATAAAGTGAAAAGAGTATATTGGGTTTGAGTAATATCCGCCTTGCTGTTCCGTCCGTACATCTGTCTGTCTGCCCAGTCTTCTGTCCGCTGCCGAAGTTAGAGACATGAAAATAAAGGCGAATTTCCTCGTCATACAGAATTAAGTTGTTCTCCATATACGCCAACTAGAGGCGTGGCAATGCAGAAAAACACATTTTTCCGGCTTATAGATCTAGTACAGAAAAACTTGTAGCATAATCAAGTTTTAAATAAGAATTTCAGAATTAACTTCTGTATAGACAAAACTTCAATCCAATTCCTATAAAAATTGCATCCACTACTGAACAGGCATCAGACAGTCTGTTACGCCCCACTTCGAATTTCGTTTATTGCTAATGGAAATTACGGGTAATTCAGCTAGAGACGCAAAAGCATTTAAGTTTTTGGCTATGTGTGCGATTGTTAATTACAATTCTGCGACAATTTGAAAGATGTGATACCACAGTTAACCCTACCGCCTCCACCTCCCCTTCACCACACACACACACACTTACATCAGTCACCCACATACACTCAGACAAATTATTGGCGATCTGGCAACGCTGTGGGCCCAGCATGCAAATGGGCTTGCGGCTTCAGAGGTTAGATTTGATGGGCCAACAACGGAAGCACTAGAGCTAGTGGCGAGGGCGGGGGCGGGTGCTGGGGTTTGGTTGACAGCGGAATTAAACGCAGGCCGCTTTGTCGAGTTGTCAGTGGCACGAAATTCGAATTTCAGCTTTGTTTGTTGAATGAATCTCATTAGGTTTTGGGCAGGCAACAACCGGGCAGCTTAATGGGTTGCCTTTGATTTCGACTATGAGGAGTCAGCGCTAATTAATTTCTACTTTAATTCATATTGAACTATGTAATTTTATGGACAAACCTATAGCAATTGCCATTAGGCCTAAAATCGATGCGAAAAGAAAGTGAAACATAAGAAGTTTTAGTTGGGAGTGATAAACACAAAGAAGAGATGGAAACTCAATCTTCTTCTTAAAGACTCAGGAAATTTCGAATGTTATTATTATTATTTTATTTTTTATTATTATTATTATATTTTTATTATTATTATTATATTTCTATTATTATATTTTTATATTATTATATTAGAGATATCCTATATAGAGCTGCTCTGCAAAGTAAACTCCAATAGATAAATAATCTAGTCTCAGTAATCCATTCCTTTTTGAATGAATCATTTATTATTACAATTTTTTTTCTTTTATGTTCTGCTGCTCTTCAAATCAAACTTCACTATATTTGCACATTTTCATTTTGCAGTTCATAAAAATAAAAACCAATAAACTCTTCTCAGTTTCTCAGCGAATATCGTCTCAGAGTTTGGTTTCTAAGTGCTCTGTCAGCTCGGACACTTGTCGCTCATTTGGAGCAATTGCCACGCCCACACTGTTTGTCATACTTGAGGCTGGGAGCAACAAGCTACAAAAACAACAACAATGGCAGCAACACACTAACGTATTAATTTGCACAATTCAATGTGGCACTTAATACCAAAGACGTGTCAATTTCATGGCTGACAAACCATTTGAGATGCCGTAACCAGCCGTAGCTGTCCATCCGTGTGGAGCCAACAGCGTCGTCACATGCATCAAGAGCCGACGCAACGCTTATGGGAATTAATTACAGCCATCAAAAGTTATTAGGCGCAATTATCACAATGTTGGCGACGTGCAACGTGACGAAGGCCATGGCGTTGGCGTTGGAGATGGCACTGGGTGGTTCTGGCCGATCGGAATGACAGCGCATTGCGACGGTAGGATGATTTCGGTCAGCCGGATGAATGATAGCTGCGAGCATCTTTAATGGCCGGCAATGCGCATCAATAAGATGGCAAAAGCGACTAATGGAAGGGGTGGGAGATAGGGGAGCACAGCTGGGCTAAATAGCAAATGAGTTGTGCAGTCGTCGCTCGACACTTGAGACACTGAGGCACGGACCTTTCGGTCATAGCCATAGAGCAATAGCTGCCGGCCAGATAGAAGAAGAAGAGCGCAAAAGGCAGCTAGCAAAATGCGCCATAAATTAAAACTAAATGCCGCTGCCTGTCAGTGGCAGCAAAACTGGAGACAGCAGCGACTGCAGCAAAGATTAACGCACACACAAACACACAGGGACACACAGAGAGAGAGAGAGAGAGGGAGAGGCGCGTGTGACTCTGGGCACGCCCACGGCATGCAAAATGGGCGTTGACACCCACACACACACACGCATGCGACAGGCCGAAAACAAAAGTCAGGCATTGGACGCATGATTTACGGCTCAAATGGAAAATTGCGCATACGCGACGTTGCCAACGCACAAAACAGGGGGAGAAAAAAAAAAAACAAAGCAACAACAAAGGGAAAAGGGCAACAAAAAAAGGGCGAAAAAAGCCAAATAAGTTAAAGTGTTTTAGTTGGCATATTAGACTAGAAATACCCTATAAATGAAGTCAAATAGAAATAAATGGATATGATAAATGCAGAGTTAAGAGGAGATGAGATGAAACACACAATAGAAGTAGGAGGAAGAAATAGAAAAGCTGAGCTGAAGAGATGAGATGGAAAAATCCTACAAAAAAACTGCCATCCATAGTCTTTAAATATCGATATCAATCATCTACTATCGGGCAGGCAAGACAGATGACGAAATAAGGAGAGAAGGAATAGTGGAAAAATATTGTGAAGCAAAATAAGCAAAGAAACAAGAAGTGACAGATATGCAAAGCCATCGGTAGGGACACTATTTTCTACGGCATTTTCTCTTATCGAGGTTTTCCACTAAAGAAACTATCGCTTGGTACCACCGATGGTTTTCACAAATAGCTATCCTAAGGAAGAATTTTCTATCTTAAAGTTCCCATTTCAACGAATTTGATGGGACTTACTTACTTGCTTCAGCTTACTTCAAAAAATCTATTCTAGAATGACATTGAGCGGGAATAGAAATAATTTGTATTGTAGACTAAAGATAAATGAGCTAAATGACATTGATTGAGTTACGAGAGGTTTAATGATGACTTGAGCCGATGCCAAGGAAAAAGTTATCGATAAGTGCAAATCAAATTGATCTGAGCATGCAATATATAATTTCAGGACAACGTTAGCCATAAAAACCTGAATATGAATTTATATATATCTCTTTAACCATAACTTTAACATCAAGAACTCATATATACCCCGCGTCTTTCCACATTTTCACTGGGTATCAAACTGGAAATGGCTAAAGAAAATTGCTCATAAATTGTTCACGCACATTCAATGCAAATAACTAGAAGAAACATTTGCCCCTGGCCAAAGGATTTGCCAGTTGCGAGCGAATGGGTGGTCCTGCGTTTTGTTTTCTTGCTTTTTCATTTGAGCGCTAGTCAGACATTTGGTCATTTGTTGGCAACGCGTGTTGCTGCAAATTACAAACAGCAGCAACAGCAACAACAACAACAACACGAATATATAGCACAGCTAAAGTGGGCGACCACGTCAGAGACACATCATCTTGTTAGCATTTTGTCAGCCAGCCTGTCACATTCGCTGCTCAACAAGTTGACAACGAAACAAGGGGGCACACATCTTCGGCGAGCCGACGCCTCTGCCCTAGAGTGGGAGATCCGCATTCATGTCTCCTTTGCACGCACTTCACGGCTCACTTGACTTACATTTGGGCCGACGACGGAGACGATGATGATGACTCCAGAGCGCAAAATCTTTAATTGTCGCGCAATTTTCCAGTTACTGCATTTCTTTTGCTCTCAAGAGCAGCAGCAGCCTTGCCTCCGCCTCCGTCCCCCCTCTGAATGACTGCCTGACTGCCTTCCTAGCTGCCCAATTGCTATGGAATTCATGTATTCATTCACTTGCCACCCGCCTGCACAGTAGTGAAAGGAATTCACAAGGGAAGCATTCAAAAACGAAGAGCAGACATATATTATGAATATATTTCAAATTTAATAAATATATTAAATATTCCATTATACTTTTCATCTTTGAATTTAAAATATTTTATATTATTTATTTATAAATTTTATATAAAAAATATATATATTTATGTAAATTTTTATATATTTTTAAAAAAGAAATCAATAAATTCATAACTTTGAGATTATAAAATATTCTTGATCTGAATAATAAATTATTATAAAATTTAATATTAATAAATAATATGCTATTTATTAAAATATTTATTTAATTTATAAAGGTTTTTTTTTAAAGTTACTTAAAATAAAATAAAAATATTATTCATTTAATTTTAGCAATTTTTAACAAATATATTTTTTGTGAATTATTTTTGTAGTTTTTTTTTTTTAGAAATAAACTTTTGCTGCTTTACGTTCATCAAATACATTTTAAAAGATAAAAAATAAATTAAGAATTTTAAGATTAATTTCAACTGTAGAATAATATATTAAACTAACTCCAAGCACCTTCTTAATACGTAAATAAATAAAATGCCCCCATAGAGAGTCTATAAAAGAAAATCGAAATAAAATTCTTATTCCCTTAAAATTGTTTGGTATTTCAAATATTTGACCAAAAATTTCTTGCCCAATTTTCGTTTATTGCTAAGCAGCACGTAATCAAAATAAAATCATAAACTGGAATTAGTTTGAATCGCTTTTACGACCATTGAGCAAACGATGACCAAAAATTTGTTCACGATCTTTTGGCCACTGTACGACAGTGCTTTAGATATTCATTCATACGATTCGGTATATTTTCATTTTTCTCCTACTTTTTGCTCCATATTTTTTTCTCGTTCCATTCTTCTCTTTGCATTGTGGAGTCTGCCGGCTGCATTCATTTGGACGCCACTTGCGCATGCAAGCGATACGCCCAAGCCTCCGGACCTCCGGACCGGGCACCCCGAGCTACGGCGACGACGACAATGGTAGAGTGAACAGTAACTACCAATTAGGCGGGTAGCGAAAGCAATTTCAATTAAAGGAATTAATTGCGTGTGCGAGAGTCAGTTGAAGTGCCACCCGCTCCCAAAACAAGACAAAACTGAAAGCAAAACAGACACAAAGACGGACAACAGACGTGCAACGTGCCACACTTTTGGGCGCGATAAGCGACACTTATCTAAATACATATTTACTTAGCTGCTGCATAAAGGGAAGCATAAAAGAAGCTAACTGCATAATACTTGCTAGCAGCTCCTTAAGAAGAATTGAAGTGAAATTTTTGTTATACTTTTGTTCAGGTTAGACTTTAAAGTCTACATTTCATATAGGCCAGCTTTTGTCTGTTGTTAAATTGGGTTAAGGACTGTAGGATAATTCCCTAAATTTATAAGGGTAAAGCAGCTCACACAATTCTAATTTATCCTTGATTCAGCCAATAGTCAAGGCATAAATTCTGTTCTAAGAGTTCTAGCTCGATCTCAAAGATCTCAAAGCTTACACAAGTTCCATTGAAGAAGAATTATTTATAATATAGAAAGAATATTAAGGATGCAGATTTAATGTTTAAAATTTCAGTTTAAGATGAACACTTAGTCAATCCCATAGACTCGCTTCCACTAGCTGAGCGTGTAGTTGAGCAGGGCTTTGTACGACTCCAAGTATGCAGCGCCCGCATTGTAGCCTTAACGGAATATACATATATGTATATATATATATATTTATATGTATATGATGGTGCGTGTGTGGCTGTGCATCTCTTTAGAGATGGCGCTTGTGATTTTTATCGCATTTCACGCAGCTTGACAGGCGCCAGCAGCACTGACACCTGAAAGAGCTTTACAGGCACAGCAGCAGCAGCAACAACAACAATAGCAGCAACAACAACAATACAAAGCTCTTTCCGCTTCCGCTGTGGAAGCTGTGGAAAGCCGCTTTCGACAGTCGCCAATGGGAGAGAGATGGAAATGTTGTTTTCCACGCAAGCGAGCTGACGAAACCGGAACAAATTGTACAATAGACGGAGCTAATTAGTGGGCACACAGATTACAGATCAAAGATATAAGAAACACAACATAAACTAACCATAAGATAAACACTAAGAACTTAAGCTAAACAAAGACATTGTGCTGTGCTGTGTTCGAGTAGATGTTTCAGTGAGGGACGGGAGCGGCGGGCGAGCCATAAAACTGGTCAATCAAATCAATGCAACGTCGACTCGAATGGGCGCACATAAAATGAAAATATATATATCACATATATACATATATAGTATATATTTTACGATCGACTAAAACTAAGCTAAAAGCTTTGCTGAGTCATGGAGAAAGAGCTAAAGAGAGTTCAAATGTAGCTGGGGTTCGCCTCACGTGTAAATGCGCATGTAAAATGTCACTTAAACTCGTTCAATATTTGATAGGGCCACAGGCAAATTGAGTCACCTACGATGAAATGCAACCGGGCGCCACTCAAATGCATAGACACAAACAAGCACTCACACACACTAGCACACACACACACACACACACACACGTATAGATACAATGTGGCTGCGCTTTATAAAAAATATTTTACGATTGCAGGGCACAAAACCCGAAAACAAAGACTCGCCAACCGGGCATAAAGTGAGTTTTATTATGCTCGATAGCAGAGAGAGAGAGTGAGCGTGAACGGGAGTGCGGGAATGCTAGTGTGAGGCAGCGAGCTGGGCCTGGGGCCGGTTGGGCTGCTTTGCATGTCGCGACTTCTGCTCAGGCTAAAAGCCAAGCGGCATTGCATTAAGCGAACGGCCACTGGAAGACGTCTGGACATGAGCGTGAACAACATGAATAGCTGCCGGCAGCTTAATGGATATGGATATGGATATGGATATGGATATGGAAACGGGTATATGCTAAAGCAACAAATAACAAACAGCAATACACCAAATAGCAACAACAACAACAACAACAACAGCAGTAAGAGCGAACGCGACAACGTACAAATGGAGCGAACTCTTTGGTTATTTTGTGCTCTTTTGTTGTGCCCTAACAAAGAGTTTTATAAATTTATGACTTAACACACTGGCGATTTCATCAAATTTGTAACTGAGTTAATAAAATATGATATACTCACATGCAAATATGATTGATATTTGATTTATTGAATGCTGTTATGAATTTATAAAATTCAGTTTATGACAAAGTTTTTTTTTATTTATTCAATATTTTAATTTAACTTATTTAATTTCTTAAATTTTATATTAAAATGTCTATTTGTTAAATTTCAGTTTCTTTTTTAATTTTGTATTCTTCAGATTTTTCTAAAATTTTCTTATAAATTTTTTTGTAGTTTTTGATTTCAGACTGCCTTTTTCTTTAAATTTATTTGTTTTATTTTTCTACCTTTATTTTATTTTATCTTATTTTCTATTTTATTTTATTCTATATTTAATTTTGTATATCTTATTATTTTGTATGCTAATTTTTTATATTTTATTATTTTATATTTCAATTTCTTTACTTGTATTATTATTTAATTATTTTTGTTATTTGTGATTTTTATTATTATTTTTTATTTTTTATTTTAATTATTATTTATTTAATTTTTATTTTGGTTTATTTTATTCTTTTACTTTGTCATTTTATTATATTGCATCTCTTTAGATTTCAAACTAAAATGTTCAATTAACTAATTGGAACTCAATTCACGAACTCAAGTTATGAGCTTCATTCACAATTTCAACCTTATGAGTGAAACTCAGCTCTTTTGAATATTGACTACATTCTCGAACAAAGTTATTCACAAAACTTTAAGTAAGGGTATTTAATCCTCCACTAGCTACCTCAGCAGCTCTTCTGTTTACTTTAAAGGTATTCTTTCGCGTGTGGTTTTTCAATTTCATTATCAAGTTTTATGTGGCGCGCATCGTTTTACTTAGCAGCTGGAGACAGATATGTGAAAAGGCATAAAGCAAAGGCCTTTGCGGTGACCTTTGTGACGTCGCCAACTTGGACTCCAGCGGATTGTGACCCACTCGCTCTTGTTTTCGATTGCGCTTTTCGATTGTTCTTGCATTCAATTGAATGTTGTGGCTGACCAATTGGCTCATTGACTCATTGAGCCGTTCAGTGACTGAAATGAAGCAACCGCAACAGCAACTCAAACATTATTCGCAATGCTGTGGTTGTTGTTGTTGTTGCTGTCACATTGAGCATTGAGTGGACACACAGAGCTGTGTGTGGGAGATCTTGTTAAAGAATTTTTTGGTATTTTTTAACAAATTATATCTTTCGATTTTCGTCACGGAAAAAGAAGCAGGTTGTCTTATTAGCTATAAAAATATATATATAATATTATGAGAATATTTGGATGTATTTCCATTTACTATAATGATGCAGTTTTTCGTGGATAATATTTCTATATAAGGTTCTATATCTCATTAGCTTACCAAGCTCAAGTATACGTTACACATTAATCATTATATATTAATTTCTATTAAAACTTTACCATACTCAACAATCTCTGAGTGCAATGTTTGTTGAGAGCTTTTATTACAATTTTCAAAGTACTGCAAAAAAAAAGCATCTCGATTTTCTACTCTTATTCCCATATATTTGTCATATAATTCGATTGCGAGTCGACTTTTAATTTCTATGAAATAAACCGTGAATAGCAAACAAAATCCATTATTCACATGAATTTGCGTCCATTAAGCCTTCGGGCATTGAGCACTGCGCCCAATATGCAGCTGATACCTTTCGGGTCGGTCTACCCTTTATATCCAAAAAGCAGCTTTAAGTGCTCCACAACAAGAACAACAATTGTTGTTCTTGCTGGCTGCACACAAAAGGAACGATAACAGCGATAACATTTTAGCACATAAATTACAAATTCATGAAAAATTTTACGCTCGTGTTGTGCATTTTTTTTGTTATATACCCTGAATCGAATTGGAAACGGATGAGTAAGGTATATGAGTTTTTTATGAGATTGTTATATGGTAGATAATGTATATATTGATAATATTGCTAATGTTTTCGCTTGCCTTGATATCGATTATAATTTCGGTACTTCTATCTTTTCATTGTATTCTGTATTTTATATTTTATATTTTATATTTTATATTTTATATTTTATATTTTATATTTTATATTTTATATTTTATATTTTATATTTTATATTTTATATTTTATATTTTATATTTTATATTTTATATTTTATATTTTATATTTTATATTTTATATTTTATATTTTATATTTTATATTTTATATTTTATATTTTATATTTTATATTTTATATTTTATATTTTATATTTTATATTTTATATTTTATATTTTATATTTTATATTTTATATTTTATATTTCATATTTTATATTTTATATTTTATTTTTTTTTTTTTTTTTTCTTTATTTTATTTTTTTTTTTTTTTTTTTTTTATTTTTTTTTTTTTTTATATTTATTTATTTATTTATTTATTTATTTATTTTATATTTTATTTTTATTTATTTTATTTTATTTTTATTTTTATATTTTATATTTTATATTCTATATTTTATATTTTATATTTTATATTTCATATTTTATATTTTATATATTGAATTTTATCATCGATCTAACATCTTCCACTTTCCACTTTCTTGCTGCAATCTATCTCTTATTTGCAGGGTATCTAGCTAGTCGAGCGCTCCCAACTTGTTTAGCGGTGTTTTATTTCCTTGTTTTAGCTGATGTTGTTGTTGTTGTCTGTTTGTTTTCTGTTTTTGGCGGTAAACGCATTGCATGTTGCTGCTGCGGCCGCCGCTGCTGTCGCTGCTGCTGCTGCTGGCATTTATGTTGCTCGCCGGCAGCAACATGCATAGAGCAGCCCGACAGATATCGCGTATGCATCGCATGCGTTTCATTGTATATGTCGGCTGCACGTGTGCATGCGTATGTCTATATTTCTGTGTGAGTATGTGTATTTGTGTGTGTGGGATAGGCTTTGCCTTACTTTTTCCGCAAAAGGTGCCTGCAAAGGTTGCAGTGGGGTCAATGCGTTATTTGCAATTCATTGCTGCTGTGTTGCCGATTGCGATTGCCACTAGGCATCTGCTTAGTGGGCATTTTGTGGGGCGTGGCGGTGGGCGGGGCCTTTATGACTTCATTTTGAGCAATTTATATGTTAATCGTAGTGTGAGAGCAATGCCTGGCATAACGCAGATTGTTAGTGATAATAAATAAAACTAAGCATAAATGTTGACTTGCAAATGGAATTTAAATCAAAATAAATGCCGACTCGCCCATTTGTTTGCTTAACAGAGGCGTGCGAGGCGGGCGAAAAAATCTGTAGACAAGCAAACAAAAATCTGTTGCATTGTTTGGATTTATGCCTCCTGCTTTGCTTACCTCCACCAAATCCCAGCTGGCAACGGTTGCAACTTCATTTGCGAGGCGCATCAAGCGAAAACATTTGCACAAAATGGACGCACATTTTTCGTTTTCCTTTTGCCAACCCCCTAGCCTAGTGGAGCATGCAAAATGAACAGTCACAGCTGATGCTATGAAAACGAAATACGAGCCAAAGAAAATGATGGGAAAAATTCTAAAAGCCAAAAATTGCATTATGTCGATTTTGTGGATTTTTCCATTTTATATGCTAAAAAGCAATGAGCAAGAAGGAAAAGAAAAACCCCGAAAGAAATAACTGACAGAAGCGTAGCTGCTTAAGCTGAAGCTCCGCCTCAAGACACAAGAAACGTCAACACTAAAGGACACGCGGCAAGCATTTCCGAGAAGTCCTTTATTGGCTTAAGAGCTGCAGAAGCAGCAGCTGACAAAACAGCTGCTCGACAGAGTGGAGAGCCACCCACAGAGCTGCTCAAATTATATAGGTGCAAAGTATTTACATACATATATAAAATGTATATAAAATTATATATAAAATATTCAAAATATATAAATAAATATACACATATAAAAAATACATATAATATATAAAAATATATATAAACAAATATATAAGCAAAATGTATAAATATACAAAAAAAAATTTATATATATAAAAAAATATATAAACATATAAAAAATATATATGTATAATTTATATATAAAAAATTAAATGTATTTAAAAAAATATATTAAAAAAAAATTAAATAAAAATAAAAAATATATATAAAAATTTATATAAATTGTTTATGAAATATATCAAATATATCCAATAATATTAATAATATAAACAATATTTTTTAATTAGTTTCAATTCACATTGAAGCAAAATTTTGAGCTCCGGTTTCGCTCTGCTTTTACTGCTTTAAGCCAAGTCTTCTAAAGGTGAACAAGAAGAACAAGCAATGCCCAAAATTAACCACAAAATAAAGCTAGCAGCCAATTAATATTTAATTTAATTTTTTTTTTAAGTTTTTAGCAAGTCAAAAAAATATATAATATTATCCTGCTGTATATAAAAGGTAAACCTCAAATGTTTAGCCCTTTGAAGTATTCTGCAATTTTTTCTCAAGCGTAAGACCCTCGCAATATTCCTATAGCTTTCGACTAAATGTTGTTCAGGAATTCTAAATTTGTGTTTGGTAAACTGTGCAACCGTATCTCGCCCCTATCGCTATCTACATTCGTGCGCTTTGCCATCTTTGGGTCAATAAATTTCCGTAGACCAAAAGAAAGTTTTTCGCACTTTAATTTTGTTTATCTGGGCGCACGGCCGAGTCAAAGACAGAGCTGCTGCTGCTGGGCGTGTTTTTAATTGCCGGGACAATTAAAAACAGTTTTGCAGGCACCCAGAGCGGGGCAATAAATTTAATTGGCCGCAGTGACGCCCCCTTGAAAGACGTCCCGCCCCTTTGACTTTTGTTGGCTTTTATATGACCCGCTCTCTCTCTATATCTCTCAATTTCGCATTCTCATTGCCCCATTCTCTCCCTTTTTCTGCTTCTCTTGCTATCCTTGCCTTGCTATCTGCTATCTACATTTTCCATTTCCAGCTTCATCTCCGTCTCCATCTCCTGCCGTCGTCTTCTTTTATGGGTATTTTGGCTTGGCAGCCATTTTCGCACCTACTGACAAGGTGTTGGTGGGGCGTGCGCAGCAATTTATGCGGCTGTCAAATGCAAGCCAGCTTGATTTTTATTGGCAGCAAACACGCATGCCCCACCCACCAATCGCACACGGCCCTCGGCCCTCGGTCCATGGCTTGGGCACCCTTCTTGCTTTTCGGGTAATTGCATTGAGCACATAAATCAATTGAATTGCATTTTCATGCGACAAGTTTGGCCAGAACCCTCGTGGACCCTTGCCATCATCGGCTGCAAGTGAAAGCCAAAGTAGTTTTTCCTTAGAGCTGTCTTTCATCTTTCCAGTGCAGCGTCCTGTCCGCTGTCCTCCTGCTGTGAAACCCTTTCAAGCATAGCATAATCAATTGAAATTGCATGCAATGCGTCAAAGCCAAAGCTGAATTCTATGTCGTTCAGCAAAAAAAAAAATGAAAAGGGAAATGGAAATGGAAAGGGAAAGGAAAAATCGAAGACGGAGTTTTTCCTTCATCTCTCGCCCCACACGCTCCCCCCATTATCCATCATTATTCACCCCTGTATGTGCCACGACGCTCTCTATCTCAAAAGTCAATACTACAACTATTTCGCCTTCTCTGCATCATCCATTAGTTTTGACTTGCGGCTGCCCCCATTTTGAAACAATTTTGAGGTCTGTGCACGTAAAAAGATTATCAGAACTTCGTTTATTGCTTATCAAATTAAATGATTAATGTTTCTTTCGTTCTGTCGTTGCTGTTGTTGCTTCTTCGAAAAATGTCAGCAACAGTTCTTTTCTTTTTCTTTTTCTACAGTTCCACTGTGGTTCTTGTTATTCATTTTCATTTTCCTCTAGTTGTTGTTGTTGCTGTTGCTGTCGCTTGTGTGTTTGAGCATTTTATTGAGAAAGTTTTGCGGCGACTTTGCGGCTGTTAACGCTTCGTCGGTTTGCTCGGCTCGGCAATTGGTAGCGGCAAATCATATTTTACTTATTTTGAATATCAAATATATTCGGGCGACAGTTGTCAAACAAATTTGCATTTCAGCAGCAGCAGCAGCAACAAGTGCCACAGGCTGTTCGTTCGCTCAATCGCAATCGCTGTCACCGATGAAAAATGCCTGAATTTTCCGACACACTTTTGATTAGCAAATTTTCAATTAAGAATTTCCCAGTCGAGCCATGCAGATGTCACATTTTTGCATTAAAGGCATTTAAATGGCGTAAACATATCTGAATATTTTACATTTATGGCATAGTGTCGAGTTATATTATTT